>QAOA01005529.1:0-11582 GCA_003255065.1 Cercis canadensis
TAAAATATCTTTATAGGTCAAGAGTATTGTTAAAAATTCACAAGTAGGTGAACTTGCAAAAAAATTACTCTAACAACTAACTTTCTAGACTAATTTTCTCATAAAAATTTATGGGAGTTCAATTTATTCCATCAAGATCTTTTGTTACTAGGGGAAAAAAAAATCCAATCGGGTCAAGACAAGCCCTATAAATTAATGGCGTATAGTTTTTTTTTATTATTATTATTTATTTATTTGGCTAATGACTAATGGTGTCAAGTTGATATTTTAGTATGGATCAATCAACTAAATGGACTTTCTCAAGTGGACCCATATGGGTGTATAGAAGTTGGGAGAAGGCCTAAAGAAGTCCAAAAAAACAAGGGCGTAAAATAAAATTTTTGATTTTTCACTTGCGAAAGTAGCATACCTAACAGTTATAAAGCATCGTGGCCAAAAAGAAAAAAAAAGAACAAAATAAAGAGTCATAAAGCATTATTGAAGACTTTGTTAATAGGGTCAGAATGCCCAAGTAGTATCCTAGATAATACAATCCATTATGCACTCAACAGGTTTTGAGTAAAAGAATTGGCTTAATTGTAATTTTTGTTCACTAATTTTAACCATTTGAATTTTTTGGTTTCCTTTTTTTNTCACAAAATTTTAGTTCGATTTAAATATGAATGCATTTAGATCTTTGGTAAGATGAAAATTTTTAGTTTTTGTATTTTTGGCTGAGTTCTACCGTTAGATTAAGTTGAAATTTTGTGGAGAAATTCACAAGACATAGCACTTCAATATGAACAGTGAGATTATGAATAAAAGAACTTTACACTTTAATATAAAGAAGGGGAACCAAAAAGTTTAAGTGTTTAAAATAAGAAGACCAAAATTACAATTATGCCAAAGATATTTTCAGTCTCTAAAAGACACTGTCTTTGAAATTTCTTTTATATGATTCGAGTCTCTAAAAATTTAAAAAGACAATTAAAATGACTATTTTTTACTATCACTTTAGTCCCTAAAAATAATTATTTTGATCAATTTTTTGAGCATGCATCACTAGTCTTTGGAGTGTATAGTGATTCAAAAACCCATAAGCTACGATGGTGTACAGGCTTTCAAAGGTTGAGCCTAGTCAGCTTATAATACCATTTTTGCGATTTATTTTTTTTGTTCTTCTGTGCCCTTGCATTGCTCTTTTCATCCCATATAGCTGGTTGTTGCAGCGCTACATCTTTGGCTTCTGATGCAGATGCAACAGTTAGGCATGTAACTGTAGAAGCCAACGCTCTATTGAAGTGGAAAGCTAGTCTTGACAACCAAAGCCAACCTCTCCTATCTTCGTGGGCTGGTAAGAATCCTTGCAATTGGCTAGGAGTTAAATGTTACCACTACAAATCCATCTCCCACATAAATCTTGCAAACTTAAATTTACGTGGTCCAATTCATAGTCTCAGTTTCTCATTATTGCCCGACCTCATCTATTTTAACGTAAGTAACAACTTGTTTTATGGAGATATTCCCCACCAAATTGGTAACTTGTCCAGACTATCCCAATGGATGGCAATAAATTGTCTGGAAAAATTCCATCCGAGATCACGCAGCTGGTCAATCTTGTTTTATTGAATCTCACTGATAATCTTCTCTGTGGCTCCGTCCCTCAAGAAATAGGAACTTTGAGGTATCTACGTACACTTAGTATTCGTGGATGCAAACTCATAGGGCCTATCCCTCTTTCCATAGGAAAGTTAGCCAATTTATCATTTCTGAATTTACAAGACAACAAACTTTCTGGTTCCATCCCTCAGGAAATTTTGAAGTTGGAGAACTTAAAAAGATTGTTACTTGGAGGTAATCACTTTTCCGGTTCCATCCCCCAAGAAATTGGAATGCTAAGAACTATTATTGAAATTAATTTGTCAGGTAACTAAATCTCTTGTAGAATCTCTCTTACTATCAGAAAATTGAGCAATGTATTGTTTCTTGACCTTTGTTCAACTTGATTTACTAGGCAACCAACTTTCTAGCAACATTCCTCCAAAAATCTTTACGTTGGGGAACTTAGAAACACTGTACCTTGGACATAATAACTTATTAAGTTCCATCCCCAAAGAAATTGGAATGCTAAAAGATGTTATTGAACTGAATTATCAGGTAACTATCTCTCCTTTAGAATCTCTTATACTATTGGGTACTTGGGCAATGTATATTTTCTTTACTTTTGTTTAACATGATTTACCAAACAACCAACTTTCTAGTAAAATTCCTCGTGAAATTTTTTAAGTTGGGGAACCTAGAAAAGCTGTACCCTGGACGTAATAACTTATCCGGTTCCATCCCCTAAGAAATTGGAATGCTGAGAAATGTTTTGGAACTAGAATTGTCAGGTAACTATGTCTCTTGTAAAATCCCTTATACTACAGGAAACTCTAGTAATATACAATTTCTTGACTTTCTTTTAACTTCATTTACCAGACAACAAACTTTCAGGCAACATTCCTCCAAAAATTTCTAGGTTGGCAAACCTTGAAATATTGTACCTTGGATGTAATAACTTATCCAGTTTCATCCCCCAAGAAATTGGAATGCTAACCAATGCTTTTGAACTTGAATTATTAGGTAACTATGTTCTAGAATCTCTTATATTATTGGGTACTTGAGCAATGTATATTTTCTTTACCTTTGTTTAACTTGATTTACCAGACAACCAACTTTAATTCCTCTGGAAATTTTTAAGTTGGGGAACCTAGAAAAGCTATACCTTGGACATAATTACTTATCTGGTTCCGTCCCCCAAAAAATCGGAATCCTGAGAAGTGTTTTGGAACTTGAATTGTCAAGTAACTATTTCTCCTGTTGAATCCCTTCTACTACATGAAACTTGAGCAATATATAGTTTCTTGACCTTTTTTTTTAACTTGATTTAGCAAACAAGCAACTTTCTGGCAATATTCCTCCAGATATTTCTACATTGGGAAACCTTAAAAGACTATACCTTGCACATAATAACTTCTCGGGTTCCATCCCCCAAGAAATTGGAATGCTAAGAAATGCTTTAGAACTTGAATTTTCAGGTAAATGTATTTGCTATTGAATCTTGTCTACTCTAAAAAACTAATGCATTTGATTGTTTCTTGACCATTGTTTAATTTGATTTACCAGACAACAAACTTTCTGGCAGCATTCCACCTGAAATTCTTATGTTGGGAAACCTAGAAAGACTATATCTTGGACGGAATGACTTATCCGGTTCCATCCCCTAAGAAATCGGAATGCTAAAAAAATGTTTTTGACCTTGAATTGTCAGGTAACTATCTCCTATAAAATCCCTTTTCAAATTTCAGCAATTTGTTGTTTATATTGACCTTCTTTAACTTGATTTACCAGACAACCAACTTTATGGCAACATTCCTCCACAAACTTTTAAGTTGGACAACCTCGAAAGACTATACCTTGGACATAATAACTTATCCGGTTCCATCCCCCAAGAAATTGGAATGCTAAAAGATGCTTTCTAACTTGATTTGTCAAATAACTCTCTCTGGTAGAATCCCATCCACCATAGGAAACTTGAGCAAGTTATTGATTCTTTACCTTAATAGGAACCATCTCTTTGGTTCCATTCCTGATGAAGTGGGAAAACTCCAATCTCTCAAAATAATTCAATTGTCGGAAAATTATCTTTCTGGGCCAATCCCTCCTAGCATAGGAAACTTGGTCAATTTGGATTCCATTTATCTTCACGTAAACCAACTCTCAAGACCAATTCCTTCCATTATTGGAAACTTGACTAAGCTCACCGGCCTAGTGTTGTTCACAAACAAATTTACTGGCAATCTTCCACAAGAAATAAAAAAACTTTACCAATTTGCATAGCTTACAAATTGGTGAGAATGATTTCATTGGCCATTTACCGCAACAAATTTGCATTGGTGGTTTATTAACGTCCATTAACACAAACCATTTCACTGGTCCATTTCCCTTGAAGAACTGCTCAAGCCTTTTTAGAGCTAGGCTTGAAAATAACCAACTGACAGGGGACATAACACATGATTTTGGTGTATATCCAAATTTAGACTACATTGATTTAAGTGGCAATAAATTTTATGGCCAGCTTTCATTAAACTGGGGGAAGTGCGGTAATCTTACAAGCCTCAAGATCGCCAACAACAAATTGTCAGGTGGTATTCCGCCTAAACTAGTAGAGGCTGACAATTTAAATGTACTTGACCTTTCTTCAAATCTTCTAACTGGGAAGATTCCAAACGAATTGTGCAAGTTGACATCGTTGATTTCACTCTCGTTGAGCAACAATCAACTTTGGGGTAACATTCCCATGGCAAATGGATCACTTGTGGAACTTGAAAATTTGGAGTTGGCAGCGAACAAGTTAAGTGGTGGGATTCCAAAACAGTTGGGAGGGTTTACCAAGTTACTGCACTTGAATTTGAGCAGAAATAGATTCGAGTACACCATTCCCTCTGAGTTAAGCCAATTACAATCTCTTCAAAATCTTGATCTTAGTGGGAATATGTTTACAGGAGGAATAACAACAATTCTTAGTGACTTGCGAAGCTTGGAAACATTGAATTTCTCGCATAATAATCTCTCTGGTAGGATTCCATCTAGTTTTGATGATATGTCAAGCCTGACTTCTGTTGACATTTCTAACAATCAATTATGAGGTCCACTTCCAAATAATCAAGCCTTCCATAATGCTACGATTGAAATGTTGAAAAATAATAAGGGGTTGTGTGGTAATGTTTTTGGGTTGCTCAACATAGTAAGAAAGTTATCCTATTGGTATTGTTCCTTACACTAGGCACTCCAGTGCTACTATTATCTGTCGTGGGAATTTCATATAAACTTTGTCAAAGTACAAGGAAAGTAGAAACCAAGATGCAGAAGCACAAACTAAAAATCTTTTTGCAGTGTGGAGTTATGATGGGAAGTTAGTGTATGAGAACATACTTGAAGCCACTGACGAGTTTGACAGCAGATATCTAATTGGGGTGGGAGGGCACAGAAGTGTTTACAAAGTTGTGTTATCTACAGGTCAGATTCTTGCTGTGAAGAAACTTCACTTGGTATCAAATGGAGAAATGTCCAATCTAAAAGCTTTTACAAGTGAGGTTCAGGCCTTAACAGAAATGAAGCATCGTAACATTGTGAAGTTATATGATTTTTGTTCCCATTCACAGTTCTCATTTTTGTTTGAGTTCTTGGAAGGAGGCAGCTTGGATAAGACACTAAACAATGAGACACAAGCAATTGTATTTGATTGGAATAGAAGGGTGAATCTTGTTAAAGGTGTCTCTAATGCTTTATCTTATATGCATAGTAGCTGCTCATCTCCTATAATTCATCGTGATATTTCAAGCAAGAATGTTCTTTTAGATTTGGAATATGAGGCTCACATCACTGACTTTGGAACAACTAAGCTTCTCAAACTTGACTCAAGAAGTTTGACCTCATTTGTGGGTACTTTTGGGTATGCTGCTCTAGGTTAGAATCTATTTCTATTTTTGATTAATTAGGAAATACAACATGGTGAAGAGCTTGTATACACAACACAAGTAATTCATTATAACTTGAGTTATCTGTTTCATTGCTTTTATATTTTTTGCAGAGCTTGCTTATACTATGGAAGTGAATGAGAAATGTGATGTTTATAGCTTTGGAGTACTGGCTCTGGAAATAATTATGGGAAAACATCCAAGATATCTCATCTCCTCTTTGCCATCAACCTCTTTTGCAATGACAGCGGCATCAACAGCCTATAATTTGGCATTGAAGGATGTGCTGAACCAAAGGCTTCCTCCTCCTACAAACCCTGTTGCTGAAAAGGTGATCCTGATTGCAAGGATAGCATTTGCTTGCTTGAGTGAAAGTCCACATTCTTGCCCAACAAAGGAACAAGTATCTAAGGACCTTCTCATGCAAAAATCAACTTTCACCGGACCAATTCCACATGATCACACTTTGACAACTCCTGAAATATTGAATTCAAAATCATAAGCATATTAATTATCTATATTGTTCTGTTCATTAAATCCCTGCTTTTGTTTTTTATTGTAAGCTTTGATTCACATTTGTGATTGTATTAAGTGTAAATTATGTTATGTTGAGGAGAGGCCGTGGCTTAGTGGAGCTGCCTCCAACCTTAAGGCTATCCCTCATCCCATATCCCAGGTTCAAACCTCTCAAGTTACAAAATAGTGACTTTGGCCATTTGGTCAATTATCTCAGGTAAAACAAAAAAAAAAAAAAGTTATGTTATATGTTATGTTAATTATCAAATGGCCTATGGTTGAATGTTGTTGAGATCCTCCTTAAGGCTTGTAGGTTTTGTGTTTGAATTTGAAATCATAGCCAAAAGTACCCAAAAAAATGTTATGTTAATCTTTATTTCATTATAAGTTATGTCATTAATGAAAATGATTTTTTTATTTTTTGGTTACTCCCCTTCCTCCAAATGTGCAAGCATTTAACACTCATTGACATCAAAATTGGGTGAATCAAGAAAGAGATATTATTCTGCCATGATTGTTGAGTATAATCTCTATACGTTAGAGCTGATTTTTAGTACATATTTAGGCACCCATTGCCGATATAAGGAGCTCAAAATAATGGATTAGGATCCTCTCATTGCCGATATAAGGAGCTTGATGGCAAGACCCTTGCAAGTTACTATGAACCATGTGTTCAGGTAAAACGACTACTATATATTCATACATTTGAACGCACCTTCACAATATTCTTTCATTTATTACTATTGTTAGTTTAATGCTAAAATTTCTCTAAAAGTAATTAATAAGAAGATATTTTTTTATTAGTTTAATTGTCTTCTAATTCATTAAAGGGTATTAAAGTTCATTTGATTTGTTTATCATTAATAAGTTGTGGCATTAATAGTTTTGTTTGTGGTAATAGGGTGAGTCTTTTCTTCACTTCATCTGTTCACATTTAGTAACTTCAAATTCAATTTCATATAAATTAATGAGAAGGAAAAAGAAAAAAAAAACCTAAATTCTTGCAGGAAGACAAATAAACTGTCATTAATGTAATAGATTGTTATATCCCCAGTCAAGGGTACTTTAGTCAACAAAAAATTTTTGCTTTAGTTACTAATGTTTTTTTGGCCATGTCTTTAATTACTAATGAGGTTGCCGCTATATCTATTTTGGTTGTGAAAATAGCCACAGCCTATCAAAACAAAAAATATTGAATTAAATGTTTTTGAAATTAAGTATAATATAAATTCAGTAGAAAAAAAAATAAATCTCAAATATTTGTGTAAAAGCTGTGTAGTTAAAAGTTGCCTATTTATATATCTTTTTTCACTATTTGGGTCTTGTAAAATATTATACTTGTAGAGTCATGTCTCCTATATACCTTTACTTTAGTAGAATAGGAAAAGTGGTGGTGGTAGTGCCTAGGCTGCGGCGGCAGTGGTGAAAGGAGCTGTGGCGGTGGCCATTCGCCCGCTTAATTAATTTGTTTTAGAAAAGGATTTGTTATTGTCTACTTATAGTGTAAATATATCTCTTAACTTTATAAGTAGGTTTATGGAGGGATTGATGTGGACTCCATGAAAAAAGGTTGGATGAAATTTCATATATAATCTTATTTTGTTGATGTTACGACTTATGGTTTGTTTGACAAACAAGCTAATGAGGGAATGAAAATGAGGAATGTATTATTGAAAAGAAAAGAAAAGAAAAGAAAAAAAAGCAAAGAGTCATAAAACATTATTGAAGACTTTGTTAATAGGGTCAGACAGCCCAAATAGCATCCAAGATAGTAGGATCCATTATGTACTCAACAGCTTTTGAGTAAAAAATATTTTCGGTCTCTAAAATATACAACGACAATTATTCAGGTCTTTGAAAATTTTGTATGACTTGAGTCTCTAAAAGTTTAAAAATTCAATTAAAATGATTAGGTTTTACAATCACTTGAGTCTTTGAAAATGATTATTTTGAACAATTGTTCAAACTTTTAAGCATTTTTTTGGGAACTTGAGTGATTTTTCATGCATCTTTAAGAACTAAAAAGACATTTTTCTTAATTTTTTTGAAATTTTTTTAAATATATAATTTAACTTTGAAAATTAGAAATATATTTTTTGTTGTCATATATTAAAAATTGTTAAAAATTTCAGTTGGCAGTAAGATACTTTAATTAATTTAGTGATTTGGCATATTTTTGTGTGATGATAGCTCATAGAGTTTTACATAGATTCAAAGGACTGCTCTAGAACTACGTGAGAATGGATCACGTGGGATGTCATTTTGATATATTCTCAAACTCAAGCTATTGAGGGAGGAGTCCAAATTTCTCATTGCTGAATCAAGCATTAGTTTGAACAATATATTAAATTGAAACTCATAATAATAGAGTTGTAGCATATTATTTAAGATAATTAATATTTTCATATCTTACAATTGCTTAATACAACACAATCAGTATAACTCGCATAGGTGATCTCTCACATCATAGTATCAAATTACATTCCCACACCTTATACAAGCCTCCAAATTATACTTGATAAATGCGAACAAGCTTACAAAACAAAAGAAAATAAGGGATTTGAGGGACCAGAACAAGAGAAGACCAATAATGTGCATATTATGAGTTCAATCTTTCAGGAGGATGTGTCCGAGTGTGATCATGTGGAATTGGTCCAATGGAGGATACTTTGGCGTGGCAAGAGCCTTAGATACTTGTTCCATGGTTGGGCGAGAACATGGACTTTCACTCAAGCAAGCAAATGTTATCCTTGCAAGCAGGATCACCTTTTTAGCAACTAGGTTCGTAGGAAGAGGAAGCCGTTGGTCCAACACATCCTTCAATAGCGAATTATAGGCTCCTGATGTTGCTATCTTTGCAAAAGAGGTTGATGACAAAGAGGAGATGAGATCTCCTGGATGTTTTCCCACAATTATTTCCAAAGCCAATACTCCAAAGCTATAAACATCACATTTCTCGTTCACTTCCATAGTGTAAGCAAGCTCTGCAAAAGATATAAAAGAAATGAAGCAGATCATTCACATTATGATGAAGTAGTTGTGTGTTTACAAGCTCTTCACTATGATGTGTTTTCTAATTAAAATATAATAAAAATAGAAGAACCTAACCTGGAGCACCGTGGCCAAAAGTGCCTGCAAATGAGGTCCAAGTGTTTGAGTCAGGTTTGAGAAACCTAGCTGTTCCATAGTCAGAGATGTGAGCCTCATATTCCAACTTTAAAAGAATATTCTTGCTTGAAATGTCTCGATGAATTATAGTTAATGAGCAGTCACTGTGCATATAAGATAAAGCATTAGCAACACCTTCAACGACATTCACCCTTCTATTCCAACCAAATGCAATTGCTTGTGTCTCATTGTGTAGTATCTTATTCAAGCTGCCTCTTTCCAAGAACTCATAAATCAAAAATGAAAACCGTGAATGTGAACAAAAGCCATATAACTTCACAATGTTACGATGCCTAATTTCTGTCAAGGCCTGAACTTCACTCTTAAAAGCTTTTAGATTGGACATTTCTCCATTTGGTACTGAGTGAAGTTTCTTCACAGCAACAACCTGACCTGTTGACAACACAGCTTTGTAAACACTTCCATACTCTCCCACCCCGATGAGGTATTTTTTGTCAAACTCCTCTGTGGCCTCAATTATGTTTTGAAACACTATTTTTCCATCATAACTCCACACTGCAAAAAGATTTTCACTTTCTGCTTTTGCATCTTGGTTTCCTGCTCCTCTTTTTCTTTGACAAAGTTTGTATGAAAATCCGGCTACAAATAACACTAGCATTAAAGTGCCTAGTGTAAGGAGCAAAACCAATAGCATAACTTTTTTACTGTGTTGAGCATGAGAATTAGAACTTGATGTAGGGCAAACCACCAAGCCAGAGACATTACCACACAATCCCTTATTATTTCTCAACTCTTCAATTGTAACATTATGAAAGCCTTGATTATTTGGAAGTGGACCCCATAATTGATTGTTAGATATGTCAACAAAAGTCAAGCTTAACATATTATCAAAACTTGATGGAATCTTACCAGTGAGATTATTATGTGAGAGGCTCAAAGTTTCCAAGCATTGCAACTCACCAAAAGTTGTTGGTATTCTTCCTGTTAACAAATTCCCACTAAGATCAAGATATTGAAGATATTGTAATTGGCCTATCTTAGAGGGGATGCTTCTCTGAAATTTATTTTGGCTCAAATTCAACTACCATAAATCGATCAAGTCACCAACAACTTGTGGGATTGAGCCATTTAACTTATTTGCTGCCAGATCCAAGCGTTGAAGTTCCCCCAGCAATCCAATTTCAATTGGAATGTTGCCTGAAAGTTGATTGTTGCTCAATGAGAGTTCAGTCAATGATGTCAACTTTCCTAGTTCTTTTGGAATCTCCCCAGTTAAATGATTGAAAGAGAGATTAAGTCTTTGTAAGTTGGCTGCCTCAGCTAGTTCTGGTGGTATGCGACCTGACAATTTGTTGTTGAAGATCTTGAGGCTAGTAAGGTTACGGCATTTGCCCCAGTTTGATGAAAGCAGGCCATAAAATTTGTTGTCACTCAAATCGATATATTCTAAAATTGGATATACACCAAAATCTTGTGCTATATCTCCTGTCAGTTGGTTATCATCAAGCCTAAGTCTTGAAAGGCTGGAGCAGTTCTTCAAGCTTCTGGGAAATGGACCAGTGAAATAGTTTGTGTGAGCTGTAAAAATTTTCTATCACCCACCAACGCAAATCTGTTGTGGCAAAGGGCCAATGAAATTATTCTCACTTAATATCAATATAACCAACTTGGTGAGGTTATTCACTTCTTGGGGAATGATGCCACTGAAGTTGTTTATGAACAAATATAATCTGCTGAGATTTGTCAAGTTTCCAATAGAGGAAGGAATTGATACAGAAAAGCTGTTCTGGTCCAAGTATAATCTGTTGAGATTTGTCAAGTTTCCAATGGAAGCAGGGATGGGTCCCGAGAGTTCGTTTCTTCGAAGATCAATGGTATTCAAATTGACCAAGTTTCCAATGGAAGCAGGGATTGATCCAGACAAGCTGTTCTGGGCGAAGGATAATTGAATTAGATTTGTCAAGTTTACAATAGTGGAAGGAATGATGCCACTGAAGTTGTTTATTGACAAATTTAATCTGTTGAGATTTGTCAAGTTTCCAATGGAAGCAGGGATGGGTCCCGAGAGTTTGTTTTCATGAAGAAGAATGGTATTCAAATCGACCAAATTTCCTATGCTTGGCGGGATTGGACCAGAAAGCTTATTATCCAACAATTGAATTTCAAAGAGAGAATGGAGTTTTCCTACTTCATCAGGAATGGAACCAGAGAGATTGTTTTGAGAAAGGTAAATAAACTGTAAATTGCTCAAGTTTCCTATGGTAGAAGGGATTCTACCAGAGAGATAGTTCATTGATAAATTAAGTTCAATTAGATTTGCCAACATTCCAATTTCATCTGGTATGGAACCAGAAAAGTGATTAGATTGAAGAACTAGACGACCTAGGTTAGCTAACTTCCCAATTTCCTTAGGAATGGGGCCAGAAAGTTGGTTTCCTG
>QAOA01005530.1:0-48463 GCA_003255065.1 Cercis canadensis
CAGAACTTTAAATAAGGCTACTATTCCGGATAAATACCCTATACCTATTGTGGATGAGCTTCATGGCGCTTGTTTTTTCTCAAAGCTAGATTTGAAATCCGGTTTTCACCAAATACGAGTTAGGGAAGCTGATGTTGCCAAGACTGCTTTCCGGACTCATAATGGACATTACGAATTTCTCGTAATGCCATTTGGCCTCACTAATGCCCCGGTCACTTTTCAATCTGCTATGAATGACTTATTTCGGCCCTTTTTAAGGAAATTCGTGCTGGTATTCTTTGACGACATTCTGATCTATAGTTCAGATTGGTCTTTACACTTACAGCATCTCACTAGGGTACTTGAGGTTCTGTCCAAGCAACAATTTGTAGTAAACAGCAAAAAATGCAGTTTTGGAAAGAAGGCTGTAGAGTACCTTGGGCATATCATATCTGGTCAGGGTGTAGCAGCTAACCCCACCAAGATACAAGCTGTGCTAGACTGGCCAATACCCAAAACGGTTAAAGGTGTACGAGGATTCCTAGGGTTGACTGGGTATTATCGAAAATTTGTCCAAGGATATGGACAAATAGCCAAACCTCTCACTCAACTTACCAAAAAAGACAATTTCCAATGGGGACCAGCATCCTTGGAGGCTTTTAAGAAACTTAAGGTGGTTATGACCACATCACCTGTTCTGGCCCTTTTGGATTTTTTAAGGTCTTTTGAGGTGGAATGCGATGCTTCGGGTACGGGCATTGGAGCAGTCCTAATGCAAGACCGTAAACCAATCGCATACTTCAGCAAAGCTTTCTCCAGCAGCCATGTGTCTAAATCAGCATATGACAAAGAACTCATGGCCTTAGTTCTCGCGGTGCAACATTGGAGACACTACCTTTTGGGACGGCCTTTCATCATTTATACTGACCAAAAGAGTTTGAAACACTTGTTGCAGCAGAAAATAACCACTCCTAATCAGCAGTCCTGGATGGCCAAGCTTTTAGGTTATCACTTCCAAGTGGTATATAAGCCAGGGCAGGAGAACAAGGCTGCTGATGCTCTGTCTTGCTTGCATGAAGCTGAGGAATTTCAAGCTATCATATCCTATCCGGTTTGGCTAGAAGGAGCTCCTATTGTTAATGAGGTCCATCTTGATCCACACCTCAAACAGGTCATTTTTGACCTGCAAAAGGACCCTAATTTTAGACCTGGTTTCACGCTCCAGCAGGGGGTACTTCTCTATAAAAATCGATTAGTCCTACCTGCCTCTTCCCCTCACATTCAGCTACTACTAAAAGAATTTCATTCCTCTCCCACCGGAGGACACTCGGGTTTTCTTAGAACCTATAGAAGGATCGCTGGAAATTTGTATTGGGTAAGGATGAAACGGTGCATTTAAGAGTTCGTCAAGTCATGTGACACATGTCAGAGGCAAAAATATGCTGCCACTTCACCAGCTGGACTACTTCAGCCATTGCCGGTGTGAGAATAGTGGAAAAGGTTGTGAGACTAGCTTCTCACATCTATTATTTATACTAACTGTACAGCAATAACGGGCCTAATCATGGGCCTAATCATAAGCTAATTACAAGCCTAAACATATGCTATAATAACTACAGTATTTACAGCTAATATTCTAACACTCCCCCTCAAGCTGGAGCATACATATTATATGTTCCAAGCTTGTTACAAATGTAGTTAACCCGAGGGCCTCCGAGAGACTTAGTGAATATGTCTGCTAGCTGGTCATTTGATCTAACAAAACTAGTAGCAATATCCCCTGAAAGTATTTTCTGTCTAACAAAGTGACAGTCAATCTCTATATGTTTGGTCCTTTCATGGAAGACTGGATTGGAGGCAATGTGGAGAGCTGCTTGGTTATCGCATATTAGTTTCATCTGTTGAATCTTCATGAATTTTAACTCCTGAAGTAACTGTTTCAGCCATATGAGCTCACAGGTTGCTTTAGCCATGGCTCGGTATTCTGCCTCAGCCGTGGATAGAGCAACAACTGATTGTTTCTTGCTCTTCCATGACACTAGATTGCCCCCAACAAATACACAATATCCGGTGGTTGAGCGTCTATCGTATGGACAGCCTGCCCAGTCAGCATCTGAATATCCAACCACCTGAGTATGTCCCCTACTTTCATACAATAGGCCTTTATCTGGTGCCTTCTTGATGTATTTTAAAATACGAACTACTGCATCTCAATGATTGTCACACGGAGCACTTAGAAATTGACTAAGTACACTCATAGGGAATGCAATATCAGGACGTGTCACTGTAAGGTAGTTGAGTTTCCCAGCAAGTCTCCGATATCTACTGGGATCTGATAAGGGCTCCCCCTGATCAGGTAGGAGCTTGACATTTGGATCCATTGGAGTCTCCACAGGTTTGCAGTTTGACATACCTGTTTCTTTCAATATATCCAAGGTATATTTTCGCTGTGAGATGGTAACACCCTTTCGGGATTGAGCAACTTCTATTCCCAGAAAATACTTGAGTTTGCCCAAATCTTTTGTCTGAAAGTGCTGGAATAGATGTTGCTTGAGTTTTTGTATGCCTTCTTGATCATTCCCTGTAATCACAATGTCATCCACATAGACAATCAAGTACATGCATCGGTTAGGGGATGAGTGAGAGTAAAAGACTGAATGATCAGCCTCACTCCGAGTCATACCAAACTGTAGGACAACTGAACTAAATCTCCCAAACCAAGCCCGTGGAGATTGTTTAAGTCCATAGAGAGATCGGCGAAGTCGACACACCAATCTAGACTCCCCCTGAGCAACAAATCCAAGAGGTTGCTCCATATAAACTTCCTCTTGCAATTCGCCATGTAGAAAGGCATTTTTAATATCTAATTGATAAAGGGGCCAGTGGTGAATGGCAGCCATAGAGAGAAAGAG
Organism: Cercis canadensis; assembly: GCA_003255065.1. Classification (NCBI taxonomy): domain Eukaryota; kingdom Viridiplantae; phylum Streptophyta; class Magnoliopsida; order Fabales; family Fabaceae; genus Cercis; species Cercis canadensis. The sequence continues at coordinate 2,892 of QAOA01005530.1, forward strand.
GAGAACAGATGTCATCTTGGCAACTGGAGAGAAGGTATCACCATAATCAAGTCCGTAGATCTGGGTGTATCCCTTGGCAACCAACCGGGCTTTCAAACGATCTATTTGGCCATCAGGGCCAACTTTGATGGTATAAACCCAACGACAACCAATAGTGGATTTACCACGTGGTAGAGGCACCAAATCCCAAGTGCTATTAGAGTCTAAAGCAGCCATCTCATCAATCATTGCCTTATGTCAGCCTGGGTCAGAAAGTGCTTCACCTACATTTTTAGGAATAGAAACAGGAGACAAAGACGACACAAAAGTAAAATATTGTGGAGACAAACGGTGATAGCTCACAAAATTATAAATGGGATAAGGATTGCGAGTAGAACGAATACCTTTGCGGTCAGCAATAGATCGGTCCAAGTCAGAGATCGGAACCTGAGAAGTGACTGGAGCAAGAGATGAATCCAATGGGGCAGGAGCAGGGAGGTCATTGGTGGGAGGGTTGTCAACAGGCTCAAGGACGGGTGGCACGATGGGTGGGTGCTCAACAGGCCCAGTGACAGGTGGCACAATGGTAGGGTCCTCAACAGGGTCAGGTCGAGGCCGATGATGGTAGGTGAGGAGAGGAGGTGCCGAGTCCTCGGTAGGACCAGTGGAGTCATGGGACGAAACAACCTGTGGAAGAGGACTAGTGCAATAAATAGGGAGATCCTGAGTAACAGTAGAACAATCAAGATGCCCTAAAAAAGAAAAGAAATGGGTTGTCTCAAAGAAGGTGACATCCGGGGAAACAAGATATCGTTTGAGTTCAGGAAAGAAACAACATTTGTAATCATGTAACCTGAGAATACAGAGCAAGATATGGAGTCAAGGGAAGAAATGATAGATGTGAGAATAGTGGAAAAGGTTGTGAGACTAGCTTCTCACATCTATTATTTATACTAACTGTACAGCAATAACGGGCCTAATCATGGGCCTAATCATAAGCTAATTACAAGCCTAAACATATGCTATAATAACTACAGTATTTACAGCTAATATTCTAACACTAACCCTCAAGCTGGAGCATACATATTATATGTTCCAAGCTTGTTACAAATGTAGTTAACCTGAGGGCCTCCGAGAGACTTAGTGAATATGTCTGCTAGCTGGTCCTTTGATCTAACAAAACTAGTAGCAATATCCCCTGAAAGTATTTTCATTTGCTAGCTGGTCATTTGATCTAACAAAACTAGTAGCAATATCCCTTGAAAGTATTTTCTATGTAACAAAGTGACAGTCAATCTCTATATGTTTGGTCCTTTCATGGAAGACTGGATTGGAGGCAATGTGGAGAGCTGCTTGGTTATCGCATATTAGTTTCATCTGTTGAATCTTAATGAATTTTAACTCCTGAAGTAACTGTTTCAGCCATATGAGCTCACAGGTTGCTTTAGCCATGACTCTGTATTCTGCCTCAGCCGTGGATAGAGCAACAACTGATTGTTTCTTGCTCTTCCATGACACTAGATTGCCCCCAACAAATACACAATATCCAGTGGTTGAGCGTCTATCGTATGGACAACTTGTCTAGTCAGCATCTGAATATCCAACCACCTGAGTATGTCCCCTACTTTCATACAATAGGCCTTTACCTGGTGCCTTCTTGATGTATTTTAAAATACGAACTACTGCATCCCAATGACTGTCACACGGAGCACTTAGAAATTGACTAAGTACACTCATAGGTAATGCAATATCAGGACGTGTCACTGTAAGGTAGTTGAGTTTCCCAACAAGTCTCCGATATCTACTGGGATCTGATAAGGGCTCCCCCTGATCAGGTTGGAGCTTGACATTTGGATCCATTGGAGTCCCCACAGGTTTGCAGTTTGACATACCTGTTTCTTTTAATATATCCAAGGCATATTTTCGTTGTGAGATGGTAACACCCTTTCGGGATTAAGCAACTTCTATTCCCAGAAAATACTTGAGTTTGCCCAAATCTTTTGTCTAAAAGTGCTGGAATAGATGTTGCTTGAGTTTTTGTATGCCTTCTTGATCATTCCCTGTAATCACAATGTCATCCACATAGACAATCAAGTACATGCATTGGTTAGGGGATGAGTGAAAGTAAAAGACTGAATGATTAGCCTCACTTCGAGTCATACCAAACTGTAGGACAACTGAACTAAATCTCCCAAACCAAGCCCGTGGAGATTGTTTAAGTCCATAGAGAGATCGGCGAAGTCGACACACCAATCTAGACTCCCCCTGAGCAACAAATCCAGGAGGTTGCTCCATATAAACTTCCTCTTGCAATTCACCATGTAGAAAGGCATTTTTAATATCCAATTGATAAAGGGGCCAGTGGTGAATGGCAGCCATAGAGAGAAAGAGGCGAATAGATGCCATCTTGGCAACTGGAGAGAAGGTATCACCATAATCAAGTCCGTAGATTTGGGTGTATCCCTTGGCAACCAAGCGGGCTTTCAAACGATCTATTTGGCCATCAGGACCAACTTTGACTGTATAAACCCAACGACAACCAACAGTGGATTTACCACGTGGTAGAGGCACCAAATCCCAAGTGCTATTAGAGTCTAAAGCAGGCATCTCATCAATCATTGCCTTATGCCAGCCTGGGTCAGAAAGTGCTTCACCTACATTTTTAGGAATAGAAACAGGAGACAGAGACGACACAAAAGCAAAATATTGTGGAGACAAACGGTGATAGCTCACAAAATTATAAATGGGATAAGGATTGCGAGTAGAACGAATACCTTTGCGGTCAGCAATAGATCGGTCCAAGTCAGAGATCGGAACCTGAGAAGTGACTGGAGCAAGAGATGAATCCAATGGGGCAGGAGCAGGGAGGTCATTGGTGGGAGGGTTGTCAACAGGCTCAAGGACGGGTGGCACGATGGGTGGGTGCTCAACAGGCCCAGTGACAGGTGGCACAATGGTAGGGTCCTCAACAGGGTCAGGTTGAGGCCGACGATGGTGGGTGAGGAGAGGAGGTGCCGAGTCCTCTGTAGGACCAGTGGAGTCATGGGACGAAACAACCTGTGGAAGAGGACTAGTGCAAGAAATGGGGAGATCCTGAGTAACAGTAGAACAATCAGGATGCCCTAAAGAAGGAAAGAAAGGGGTTGTCTCAAAGAAGGTGACATCCGGGGAAACAAGATATCGTTTGAGTTCAGGAGAGAAACAACGGTAACCTTTTTGCAAACGGGAATAACCCAAAAAGACACATTTGAGAGATTTTCCATGTAACTTATCTTTACCTGGAGTGAGATCATGAACAAAACATGTGCAACTGAAGACACGAAGAGAAAAATAGTAGAGTGGTTGATTGGGAAACAAAAGAGAATGAGGCACTTGATTTTGTAAAACAGAGGATGGCATGCGATTAATCAAATAACATGCAGTGATAACCGCATCTCCCCAAAAACGCAGCGGACGCAGCGGAACATTATTATGAATGAGGAGAGTACGGGCAGTCTCAATCAGGTGTCTATTTTTCCGCTCAGCCACCCCATTTTGTTGAGGAGTATGAGCACAAGAAGAGTGATGGAGAATGCCCTGAGAAGTCATAAAAGATTGAAATGGAGTAGAAAAATATTCTCAGGCATTATCACTCCGGAAGGTGCGAATGGTTATTCCAAATTGAGTTTTAATTTCTGAGCAAAAGGTTTGGAAAATAGAGAAAAGTTCTGAACGATTTTTCATTAAAAATAACCAAGAACATCGGGAAAAATCATCAACAAAGGTAACAAAGTATTGAAAACCCAAAGTTGAGGTGACACGACTAGGACCCCATACATTAGAATGAACCAGTGAAAAAGGAGACTCGGCTCGTTTATTGACACGACTAGGAAAAGAACTACGAACATGTTTGCCTAACTGACAAGACTCACATTCTACAGAAGTGGGATTATCGAGTCCTAGGGTGATTGGATAGAGACACAGCCACTAAAGAGAAACAACGGTAACCTTTTTGCAAATGGGAATAACCCAAAAAAACACATTTGAGGGATTTTGCATGTAACTTATCTTTACCTGGAGTGAGATCATGAACAAAACATGTGCAACCGAAGACACGAAGAGAAAGAGAGTAGAGTGGCTGATTGGGAAACAAAAGAGAATGAGGCACCTGATTTTGTAAAACAGAGGATGGCATGCGATTAATCAAATAACATGCAGTGATAACCGCATCTCCCCAAAAACGCAGCGGAACATTATTATGAATGAGGAGAGTACGGGCAGTCTCAATCAAGTGTCTATTTTTCCGCTCAGCCACCTCATTTTGTTGAGGAGTATGAAGTCTATTTTTCCGCTCAGCCACCCCATTTTGTTGAGGAGTATGAGCCCAAGAAGAGTGATGGAGAATGCCCTGAGAAGTCATAAAAGATTGAAATGGAGCAGAAAAATATTCTCAGGCATTATCACTCCGGAAGGTGCGAATGGTGATTCCAAATTGAGTTTTAATTTCTGAGCAAAAGGTTTGGAAAATAGAGAAAAGTTCTGAACGATTTTTCATTAAAAATAACCAAGTACATCGGGAAAAATATCAACAAAGGTAACAAAGTATTGAAAACCCAAAGTTGAGTTAACACGACTAGGACCCCATACATCAGAATGAACCAGTGAAAAAGGAGACTCGGCTCGTTTATTGACACGACTAGGAAAAGAACTACGAACATGTTTGCCTAACTGACAAGACTCACATTCTAAAGAAGAGACACTAGAGAGACTCGGCACCATCTTCTGTAGTTTCTGTAAGCTAGGATGTCCCAAACGGCGATGAAAAAGTTCAGGAGAATCAGCAGCAATACAAGCCACAGGAGATGGTGGTGGGGCGAGGTAGTATAGCCCACGGGACTCATGTCCGACTCCAATCATCCTCCCAGTGTTCCGCTCCTGTACAATAACCGAATGAGCAACAAAGGTAACAGAATAAGGGAGGGTTTGAGTTAATTTGCTAACAGAAATCAAATTAAATGGACACCCAGGTACAAAGAGAACAGAATTTAAAGATAGGGAGGGCAAGGGTGTGGCCTGACCAATGCCTCTGACTATAGTGTGTGATCCATCAGCTAAGGTAACAGTGGATAATGAATTAGAATAAGTGATATGAGAAAATAAATTCTTGTTACCAGACAAGTGATCAGAAGCACCAGAATCAAGAACCCAAGGTCCAAGAGAGGAGGACTGAGAGATGCATGCAATAGGATTACCAGGCTGAGCAATAGAGGCAATGGAGGTGGACCGCTGGTTGTCTTGGAATTTGAGGAACTCATTGTAATTAGCAACAGAGACGGATACAGTGCCAGATGGAGGGACAGAGGAGGAACCATACTATGCAACATTAGCAACCTTAGAAGGTCGACCATGAAGGAGAAAACAGCGATCCACTGTATGGCCAATTTTATTGCAGTGAGTACATCGGGGGCGATCTCTATTTCTAGCTCGCTGATCACCACGGCCGCCCTTACCATCCTCTCGATGGTTCACTTGAGAGGCTAGAATAGTAGAATCAGCTGAGGTAGTCGAAACAGAGGTACCTGTAGGTGCTGAAATACGGATCAACTGCTCAAATATCGTGTCCATAGTAGGAACCCCAGGGTTGGCCAGAATTTGATTACGGACTGAATCCAATTCAGAAGGCAAACCAGCAAGTGCAAGGACCATAAAGAATTTGCCACGATGTGCCTCTTGTTGAGCGACATCAGTTGAGAATGGCATCATCTCATTAAATTCCTGTTGAAGAGTCTCGATCTGCCCCAGATAAGTTTGCATATCCAGATCCTGTTTCTTAAGAGTTTTCATCTGAGAGACAACATTATACAAACGATTTATATCGTTTGAGTAGAGTTTCTTGGCCTTCTGCCAAACCTCATAACAGGTACGATAAGGTCGATATTGTCCAACAAGAACCCGATCAATAGATTGCCAAAGAACATTACAAAGATAAGCATCAATCTGCTTCCACTTAGGCTGATCTTTTTCAAGGATGTCTTTAATTTGTTTGATTAAGTGTTCCTCATGGCCCTAACCTAAAAACCACAACTCCACAGAGGCTGACCAAGTCATATAGTTGCCAGAACCAGTTAATTTCTCAGCACAGATAGTTGGAGTAGAAGAAAAAGTAAGGAATGAGTGGTGACCAGAAGTTTCCTTGGCTGAAGAGGCCATTTGGATGTTACTAACCGTTAACAAAGAGGAGCAGAACTGTTATGATGCTGTCTAGGTCAGAAAACACCAAAGTAAGGGCAGGAACAGGTCGGAAATACGCCGGAGGACAGGTCTGGAAAGTTTCACGGAGATCGGAGCAGACACGCGCCTCCACGCGCGGAAGAAACTGGCGGCGCGTGGTTGTCACGCGCAGAGAGTGGAGTGGCGCGTGTGGGCGCGTGTGGCGGCGGCTGACGGCGGGTCTCCGGGAAATGGCCGGTTTGAGGGTACTGAGGTTGACTGCGGGGTCAAAATTGGGATTATCGAGTCCTAGGTTGACTGGATAGAGACACAGCCACTAAACCCTAGTTTTAGAACACTGCTGGAGTATGAACACAGCAGGGAGAGGAAAAACGCCGCTGGAAAAATTCACAGCGGGAATGGGGAGGTTTTTCTCACTAAAATTGCTCTGATACCATGTGAGAATAGTGGAAAAGATTGTGAGACTAGCTTCTCACATCTATTATTTATACTAACTGTACAGCAATAACGGGCCTAATCATGGGCCTAATCATAAGCTAATTACAAGCCTAAACATATGCTATAATAACTACAGTATTTACAGCTAATATTCTAACATACACCAAAGAACTGCATAATCCTAAATCCTTGTAGGATAAGTTAGGATGTCTATTTATACAGCTGTAATGTTTCTTTTCAAACAGTTTTGATGAGTTTTATGAAGTTTTCTTCTCCATAGAATTTCTTCTGCATTTCCTGGTTTCTTAACTGGATACCAGCCCTTGTTTGGCTGAAGAACCAGTCACCTTGGCTGCATTTTTACATCTCTTTTACCCATTCTTTCCCTCTGATTAACTCTAGAACCTAATAGATTTACTCTAGAGTTCCCTGTACTGCATCACTATAGCTACACAATCTACACATGTCTAATTACACTAATCACATATTCACATTCTAACACATTCCACTAAGAGATATCCTATATAATAACTATATTTGTATAAACAATGACGAAAGCCAAATATGAGAAAGCAAGAATGAACAATTGATACACAATCAATTGGAAGTTTGTTATTCATCAAAAGCAAGCAATCAAGACAAAGGCAAGAAGGGACCTGTGTTAAACACGTGTTCTGAATTTTTAGTTTGGAAGGATTCCAAAGTCTTCAAAGTATTATGAAGTTTATCTCTCAGCTGCCCAAGGATAATAGCATATTCAACATCATCAGGTGTAGACTGCTGTTTAAGCTGCATCCACAAGATAGATGCTATCTAAGTATGTGCCCCATTTTCAACTTTGAATTCTTTTGGAAGATTTTCACAAAAGTTATTATCAACTAGTAAAGTCAATATTATGACATTCCATATTAAAGGGAAACTTGAAAATGTTGTCTTGTTGTGTATTCACGAGTATCATCTTCAGAACAAAGGGGGGCAAAATAATTTAAAGAAAGATCATATATTACCGCCTCTGGCCAATTAGGTCTTTCAAGTAAAAAAAGTGTTTCTTCAATATACTCTCGATTCTTCCACATGTTCTCATCAATTTTATGCGGAGGTTGACGATCAGCTTCATGTATTAAAATGCTTTCTCCTGGAATTACATCAACTCCCAAATAAGATTGCAAAGCATAATATTTGTACTCAAAAAGCAATAGGTAAAGATAAAGGTGCAGACCAGATACTGCATACAAAATTTGTTTTCTTTTATAATAGGATGAACAATGATGTGAGTTATTTTACATAACTTTCAGGAGCCCATTTGGTATATAGAATTCTAAATTCTAGCTATCTTGAATGCCAGGTATTAGAAATATAAATACAAGAGATCTGCATGTTTAGTATAACTCTAAAATTATTCAAGACTTATGTACATTGTACGCCCGTGTTCAATACATAGAAATAATGTTCAAATACATATTATTTAAAGGAATTTTGATATCTAATGTTTCTGGGCATTTTGGATTCCATGTGTTTTGATAGATACGGACGTTCAACAATGTGGGAATTTTAAACATGCAAAATATTATCTTACAATCCATTGTAAAATTTCCAGCATAGCAAACAAAACGAAAAAATTTTGTGCCCAAAAAAAAAAAGTATTAAACCCACGACTAAAAAAGTTTGGTGTTTCTTCCTGGGGCAAATTTAGACTCAAACGTTGAGTACTGATGTAAACGATATAATGTGATCATATGCAATTCTGCTATCTCGAGATCAGCCATTTGGCAAGTGCAAAGTTAGAATAAAAAAGAGGAATGCAGCATAAAAATGAACCTTGAGTAGGAGGATATTCGTTGTACAAATCATGGGCCATAGAACGAATTTCAGAAGAAAAGCGAGAGACGTCATCAGATAGAGGGGCAAAAGGATATCTGTCGTAATAAGACGCCAGAACGTTCCTGGTGATAGGCACCAGACCCTCCGTAGAAGCCATCCGACGATCAGCCTCTCCCTCTCTCTGTCTAATGCCCCTCTCTCTCTCTTGGGCATATAAATTCTTAGCGTGTACCTTTATTCTATTGGCATATTCTGTAGACTCGAAGGAGGGATGCGAATGGGATTCGAAGAGAAAAGCAGAAATGCCACTACCACCGAAAGCCCCCAGTAATAAGCTTACCGTTCCTTTACGTTTCCCGTAACCCTTTTGTTTTCATGTTTTACCCCCTCAATCCAATATGTTAACAAATTACAACAACTCTCCTTTTATCGACTAAAATATTATTTTTCTCACTCACTTTTAAGGGGTTATCAATTGAGTCTTTAAATATACGGTGTTCTTTTTTTTTGGTTAAAATTTGGAATTCAATAAAAAAAGAAATAAAGTGCTTACAATCACCAATAGGGTCTCAAACTTGAGTCCCAGAAAGACAATCAAGGACAAGAGTTAACAGTAGTACCGGGTCCTACAAGCCTAGGGAAGGATTTTCTCATGGCATCAAAATAGATAATATCTTTAACAAAAGATGGAGGTGCAGTGAAGGTGTTAAACTACCCATTCAAGTTGTGAGTTGCTTTTGCCATAGCATCTGCATATCCATTTCCTTCCCTGAAAACATGATTCAACTCAAAAAGAGGAATCCCCTGTAATAGCTCCCTGCAGTGACCAATCAAGGGGGTAAAATGGTGGTTAGTGCAATTTGGATCTTTCAAAATACTAACAATAACTTGAGAGTCAACTTCAATGAGCAGTTTTGTAATTCCTAGTTGACAAGCAAGACTAATGTCTTCCATCATTGCCCACGACTCAGCTAAATTAGGGGAGCCCACACCTACTTTCTTTGCAAACCCCAAAACACATTCACCTTTCTGGTTTCTAATCACACCTCAGGCACCCAGGGGTCCTGGGTTAGAAAGTGTTGAGTCATCTGTGTTAAGTTTGAAGAAATCGAAAGGTGGGGGCTGCCACTTGACATGAATTTCTTGATTTTGAGAGATGCATGGCATTTTCGCATTAAGGAAAAAAAATTCAAAGGCTTTTCCCAGTGCAAAGGTGATAGGAATAAGGCCAAGCAAGTTGTTGGGCTTAATGATGTTGTTGAAGCAAGAATCAAAACAAGGCCCTTCCGGGAATTCAAAAGACCTCAAGGGTGGGAAGATTATGAACACTAGAGTGGAAAGAATCTATTATCAGAAATCTGTTGAGAGAATGGGGGGGGGGGTACGTGAGAAGCATGAATGCATGAGGGTTAGTGTGAGTTAGTTATAGATCCGTATTTTCAGGATCTAGGGGTGGGATTGTAAGAAGGAACCTCTATATAACTAGATTATGGGAATAATAAAGGTAGAGAAGAATTTATCCATTTTACCTTTCTTATTCTGGAGGTTACCTGACCTCGAATCAGGGAATTTTTCTGTGTTTTCTGACTGTGTTTCTATCATTTGGTACTTTCATTGCTCCTTCTTGCCATGGTTGAGCATAACAAGAGTAAATCTACTTCTTCGACTACTCTAACGGACAAAATTGAAGCTGCTCTCCATAACCTAGCACTATCCAAAACTTCCATTCACAAACACATAGACAAAGTTTGCTCTCATCTAGAATCCCTGGAAACCATTTCTCCTACTCACCAACACACTCACAACACCAATCATTCCCAAACCTCACACCCTGAATTGTCATCGGGTCTGTTAAAATCATCCTTTAGGTTAGACATACCTCGTTTTGATGGTACAGATGCCTTGGGAATGGATTTTCAAAATTACCCAATTTTTCAATTACCACCAAACACCTGAAGACCAAAGATTGACCATTGTCTCTTTTTACCTTGACGAACCTGCTTTAAGTTGGTTCCAATGGATGCATTCCAATGGCCAACTCCGTTCTTGGGCTAGTTTTTTGCACACATTGGAAATCCGGTTTGCTTCTAGAAGGGTTCCGTGAGAGAATATCAAACAACTTTCAAGTCCTTGGCCAATCGCACTATTGGTTTATCTCTTTCAGCTTTGCTGAGTTATTTTCATTTCCGGTCTATCTCCGAATATTCGCCGCGAGGTTTAGGTCCACCAACCTATTAACCTTGCCCAAGTCATTGCTTTAGCCAAAATCCAAGAGGAGAAAATTGTGGATCTCCGCTCTGCTTACCAAGCCAAATCCAATTTCTCTTCCTCCACTGTGTCACACAAATCAACCCCACCTTTGCTACCTTCACCACCTACCACCACTCCAGTTTATGTTCCCATCAAACGCTTAACCGCGAGTGAAATGCAAGCTCGACGAGACCGAGGTCTCTGTTATAATTGCGATGAGAAATTTAAGCTGGGTCATAAGTGTAAGTCAAAGTTCTTCCTGTTCTTGGTGGATGAAGAAGACGATGCCCAACGGATCTGGTTGAATTGGTGCCACAGCTTGATCCACAACCCACACCTGATATGGATCCAGTGGCCCAAATTAGCTTCCATGCAATTATGGGCCACTCCAAACCTGAGACCCTGCGTTTAATAGGGCGAGTGGGCTCACATGATCTACAGGTGTTAGTAGATGAAGGGAGTAATCACAATTTTCTGCAGGCTAGAATGGTAAAATTTTTGGGCCTAAATTCGAGTCCAGTTCCACAATTCCAGGTTCTAGTGGGGAATGGAGAACATCTAACATGCAATTCAATTTGCTCCAAGGTCCAACTTAAACTACAAAATACTACTTTTGAGGTTGATCTCTTTGTTTTACCATTAGGAGGCGCCGACATAATGCTGGGAGTGCAGTGGCTCAAGCAACTCGGACCCATTATCACTGATTATACTAGTTTGGCCATGAAATTTATGTGGAAAGGTCAGTGGGTTTCCCTTTCAGGTCAGCCCAGATCCCAGGTGGACCAGATATCCTTTCACCAATTTAAAAGGCTACAGGAGACCAAGAGTGTGGCGGCCTATTTTCACTTAACACTGGTTGGGCCCAAACCCGAGTCCAGTGCAACAACCCAATCCAAGAATAACCACTCAGTTTCCATTTCATCGTTACTTTTGGAATTTGAATCCCTGTTTCAGAACACCATCGCTCTAGCTCCTCAACGCCTAATTTAGCATCAAATCCACCTTGTTCTGGGTAGTACTCCAATGAATGTCTGTTCCTATCATTACCCACATTTCCAAAAGCAAGAAATCGAAACTCAAGTTAATGAAATGCTACAATCGGGTATCATTAGACCGAGCAACAGTGCTTTCTCTTCACCGGTTCTACTAGTCAAGAAGAAAGATGGTTCTTGGTGTCTATGCGTAGATTACAGGGCCTTGAACGCGATTAAGGTGAAGGATCGCTTCCCAATCCCCATCATTGATGAACTGCTAGATGAATTGGGGAATGCAAAATTGTTTTTGAAGCTCGACTTGAGGGTGAGCTATCATCAGTTAACGGTTTAGGAGGAGGATGTACACAAGACGGCCTTTTGAACGCACGAGGGACACTATGAATTTCGGGTAATGCCTTTTGGTTTGTGTAATGCTCCTTCTACATTTCAAGTTGCCATGCATTCCATGTTTAAGCCACTACTGCGTAAATCTGTCATAGTGTTTTTTGATGATATTCTAGTATATAGTGCATCCATGGATGAGCATATAATCCATCTAAGACAAGTTTTCACAATTCTATTGAAAGAACAAGTTTTCTTGAAGAAATCGAAATGCTTCTTTTGTGAGACTTCTCTGGAGTATTTAGGACACATCATATCACATAATCAGGTTGCCCCAGACAGGTCAAAAATTCAAGCAATGTTAGCTTGGCCGATTCCCACTTCTTTGAAGGGATTAAGAGGATTCCTAGGCTTGACTAGGTTCTATCATCATTTTGTTTCTGGTTATGCCTCCATAGCCTCTGCTTTAACTGATTTACTCAAAAAAAGATGCATTTCGGTGGTCTATTGAAGCTCAGGCAGCATTTGATAAATTGAAGGCAACAATGGTACAAGCTCCGGTATTGGCTATCCCTAATTTTGCCATGCTCTTTACAATACAAACAAATGCATTTGGGACTGCCATGGGCGCCGTATTATCTCAACATAATCACCCTATTGCCTTCTTTAGCAAGAAATTTTGCCCAAAACTGATGAATTCATCAACTTACATTCGGGAGTTACATGTCATCATCGCAACTGTCAAGAAATGGAGGCCATATTTATTAGGCCGGCGATTTGTGATTCAAACAGATCATAAAAGCATCAAAGATTTGATGACACAAGTCATCCAAACACCGGAGCAACATCAATACCTATCTAAGCTTTTGAGCTACGACTATGTTATTGTTTATAAGCCTGGTTCTTCCAATAAAGTGGCGGATGCCTTGTCACGAGTATGTGTTGAAGCTTCGATTCTCACTGTATGGTACTATCAATGCCACAGTTTGTGTTCGTGGAGACCTTGAAACAGGAGCACAATACTTTGCCCTCTTTACTCAAACTTAAACAAGAGATAAAGGACAATCCCAATAAGTATCCTGACTTCAATATTGTTGAAGGGCTGATTTTACACAAAGGAAGATTAAATTTGGATGATCAGTCCCTGTTAAGACAAAGGATTATGCAAGAGTTCCATTCATCGTTGTGTGGAGGTCATACAGGATTCACTAAGACTTTGAGCAGGGTGAGTGCTAATTTTTTCTGGCCTAGCATGCGTAAGGATATTATCAAGTTTGTCCAGTCTTGTATGCCTTGCCAACAAACTAAAATCCCTACCAAAGTTCTCGCTAGCCTTTTGCAACCAATAGAACCTCCATACCGAGTGTGGGAAGACTTATCCCTAGATTTTATTGTGGGGTTACCATTATCCCAAGGATCCACAACCATATTAGTAGTCATAGATTGACGGGTGCCGAACCGTGCAAAATTATAATACTAATTGCAACTAATTTGTAGTATAGGATGCAACCAGTGTCGTCTCCCAAGGATTCACCAGAACAGTTAATTTACTAAGACTCAAACATGAACAGAATATGAGGGTTTGTGTTGAATACAGTATAATAAAAACTCAGAAAGTAGTAAACAAAATTTAATCAAGAGAAAACGTAATCAACTCAAGCAGACAATCAAACCTTAATCAATCCTTGTTCACTAAAGATAATCTAAATCTGATTTAATTCTTGGTTAAATGTTACCTAGAACCCCTAATAGTAATACTTAGAATTTCTACTGAATATCATATAGGATTCAATTAATCTTGGAATTAAGACTCTAGGCAACCGCTCTATATCACTAAGTCCAGATGAATTTAAAAATCGAATTGTCCAAGTTAACCATATATTAAAGACCTTTAAAATATGATTAGCAATTTGATTACTATGATGAACTTAATCAACCGATTTAAATTCATATAAAGCATGCAATTAAAATACTATTCAATCACATAAAGATGAGAAGAAGTAGTTAATCAAATTATATTAAATCAAACCCAAATTTTGAAGCTCAAGAACTTTGGATTAATAAGTTTAGCTCCTCTTGAATTGATTACAGAAGAACTTAGCCCTCCATGGAAAACATAACACAAACTAAAGGTCTAAACTCAAATTTAGCAATAGGAGGTAGCAACTTATGATGATTATGTGGTAATCATATTTTTCTCAACAACTTCATAATAAATACTAGCTGGCTGCCTCCTCTAGGTTTCCTAATTACAAAATAAACCTAATTTCCTAAATCTTTAATGGTAAAAATGTGATTAAACCCTAGTGACATGTGTGCTGGCCCAATAAGCAGATGTTGGTCCAATAAACAGATACTGGTCCAATAGGCAAGCCCAAAAAATGGAATAAGTTGATGTTGGGCGGATGCAGAAAATCTGGACTGCTTCCATGCGAATTTCAGTTGTCCAGACGCAAGAATCAGCTTCTGGACTCTTCATATCAAATGTATAATTTTCTGTCAGCTTTCCTACAAAACTGAAATTGTATCAATCGGATATCTACAGCTCAAGATATAGTGAAAAACGTAAGAAGTGCTAGAAATCAACAATTATGCAATTAAAATCTATAAGCACCAATCAAGTCCAAATCTATAAAATATGTCTATGGGCTATGGAAATCAGCAAAAACACACACTAAAAGTCTAAGTATAAGAGAAACAAATAGTGTAAAATAATGTGTTATCATAGACCAATTTTCAAAGGGAGCTCATTTCGGATTATTGTCCCCACACTGCACAACTTCAAAAGTGGCAGAATTGTTTGTCTCGATGGTGTGCAAACTCCATGGCATACCTAAGAATCTCATTTCTAATAAGGATCCCATCTTTATCAGTCGTTTTTGGAGAGAACTCTTTAAATTGAGTGGTACTCAATTAAGGATGAGTACAACATATCATCCTCAATCAGATGGCCAGACTGAGGTGGCTAACCGGGTGCTACAACAATATTTAAGAGTTTTCTGTCATGATCATCCAAAACATTGGGGAAAGCTGCTAACTTGGGCTGAGTGGACCTACAACACTACTGTTCACTCCACAACAAATATATCTCCATTTCAAATTGTTTTTGGCAGAGCACCTCCAACCATACCACAATATATTCTGGGTTCATCATCTGTTGATGTTGTTGAAGTCGAATTAAAAAATAGAGATGACATCCTTGTGGCACTAAGGCAGAAATTACTTAAAGCACAGGAACAAATGAAATTTTATGCTGATAAAAAATGAAGGGACATTGCATTTAATGTGGGAGAATGGGTGTATGTGAAGCTGCGACCTTATCGTCAATCTTCAGTAGCTATCACTCAAAATCAGAAGCTTGTTAAATGCTTCTATGGCCCTTTTCAGGTGCTAGAAAGGATTGGCTTAGTAGCATATCGTTTAGATCTTCCGGCTACCTCTAGGATACACCCTGTGTTTCATTGTTCTTAGCTCAAAGAACACCATGGACCTCCTCCTCAAAATATGGTTGACTTACCTCCAGCAAATGATTCCCACCAATTGTTGATTTATCCATTGGCCATTTTAGATCAAAAGATCGTGATAGAAAATGGAGTGGAGAAAGTGCAGGTTTTGATTCAGTGGCATGGCCTTTACCCAGAGGAATCTTCATGGGAATCATTAGAAGACTTGAAAGATGATTTTCCAAACATTCACCTTGAGGACAAGGTGATACTTACTAGGGATGGCAATGATAGGAATAAGGCCAAGCAAGTTGTTGGGCTTAATGATGCTGCTGAAGGAAGAATCAAAACAAGGCCCTTTTGGGAATTCAAAAGACCTCAAGGGTGGGAAGATTATGAACACTAGAGTGGAAAGAATCTGTTATTAGAAATTTGTTGAGAGGATGGAGGGGTACGTGAGAAGCATGAATGCATGAGGGTTAGTGTGAGTTAGTTATAAATCCGTATTTTCAGGATCTAGGGGTGGGATTGTAAGAAGGAACCTGTATATAACTAGATTATGGGAATAATAAAGGTAGAGAAGAATTTCTTACAAATTTCTGGAGGTTACCTGACCTCGAATCAGGGAATTTTTCTGTGTTTTCTGACTGTGTTTATATCAAAAGGCCTTGATGTGAGAGGGGATAAAAGTTTCATTTTCAAAGAGCCATTTGTTTTTGTTGAGCCAAATGCTCCAACAGAGATAAGCGAAAATAACTCCTGTAGGAATATTTGAACCAAATTGCAAACGATTTTCATAATTTGGTTTGAGCCAAGAGTTCAAGGTCCCAAGGTCTGGGTCAAGATCTGGGACAAGCTGAAAATTATTCCAAATAGGAGAAACAATTGGGCAATCCTTGAGAATGTGGTAACACGTTTCGGGTTCCGAATTACAAAGGGAGCATAGAAATGATTGAATGACCTTCCTAGAGAAAAGAAGGGCTTTGCAAGGGAGTTTCTAAAGAGACGCTAACCAGATAAAGTGTTGAATGTGGGGGTGGCAGTTTATTTTCCAAACCCAACTTAAGTTTGGAGATGAAGGGATAGAGAAGTCTAGGTCCATCAAACAATAGGCACTTGAAAGGCTAAAGTTCCCATTCCTTTTGCCACCCCAAACAAGGGTGTCACCTCTAGAAGAATGGCTACAAGGGCAAGCATGCATATGATCTAAAACTATCGAAGGAAGGATGACAGGAAGGAGGTCAAGTCTTCAGTCACCAATGGGGGAAAGATAGTCAGCAACCAGTTTCTGGTCTTTAAATTCAGGAATTGGTCCTTCTATCAAGTGTTGAATGATTCCCAAGTCTAAATTCAGGAATTGGTCCGTTTTTGACAAGCCATTTCTTGCCCATTTTAAAGCAATTTATCCCTTGTTGAATGCTCTTCCGAGTGATGGACTTAGGCCCCGTTTGGGTAAACAACTTATTTAAGCGCTTATATAAGAAAACGTTATGTGAAAAACTTTTATACCATAAGCTCTTTTTAAATTAAGCTATTTAGTGTTTGGATACATACTTGAAGAAACGCTTTTAAAATCTACAAACTCTTTCTAAAGCATTTCGATAAACAAGTATATAAGTGCTTATGATTGTGTATATTACTGAAAAGGACATTAATATGCGCTTATTAAAGATTGTATTTAGATAAATAAGCACTTTGTTATATTTTCTAAAAAAAAATTAATAATAAAATATTTTATATTAGTGCCATAATTATTATATTTTGATTCAAGTAGTTAATTTTTTGGTTGTTAGATAATTATTATTTTGAAGTATCATTTCTTATAATCAAAGTAGTACTTGGCTTGCTATATTAGAAACCTCGTATATAGATATACTATCATTAACAAATGTTCTTGTTTTATTATATTGGTAATCATGATAAGCATAAAAATATATAATTATGCATCATAAGCTAGATTTATATGTTCGGAAACTAAAGTTATATAAACAATTTGACCTTGGTCAATATTATATTTGCTAGTCTGCATTATTTATTTTTTCTAACTAATATCTACTAGAGGTGGGAAACGGGTAGGGCCAAATTGGCCAGTTTTTATTCGGGCCAGCCAAAGGAGAACCCAACCCAGCCCTCCTCGGGCTGTGGGACAAAACGGCTGGCCCACTTTTTTTTTTTTTACATATTTATATTTGTAATTATGTTAAAATCTAACAAAGGTCTAAATTTTTTTCTTTAGTGATTTTAGTTAAATTATTAATGAATTTAATTAAACAAAATAAAATATAAATAAAGTAATATATAAAATTAAAACAAAGAATTAAACATGTATAAAAAAATGTATGTAAATACAGATTTAAAATTTATATGTCTAATTAACTAAAAAAATTATAATAGTACATCATACTTTAAAGCTTAAAGTTAAAAAATATATATTAATAGAATTTGGTAATCTTTCAAAAAAAAAAAAAGGAGCCAACCGGCCCGGGCCAAATCGGCCTATTTTTATTCAGGCTATCATTATGGGAACCCAACCCTACTTTTTTTTGGGCCTAGTCCATTTCCCCACCTCTAATATCTACAATAAATTGTAGCGAAAAGAAAGAAATAGAAATTGAGCACAGTTTGTGTTCAACTCTTACTAGGACCTTTAATATGTAAAGTACCAAAAAAAAAATAGCAGAGAACTTCATAGTATCATTTTAAATGACATATGTATTAAGTAACACTTGATCCATATTATTGTTGGAATGCAAATTCTGCTTGTGATCTCCTATAGGTGCCAAGAGATCATCACTTCATTACCATTTCTTTGCATTCAAAGAGAAAAAAAAAGGAAAAAGAATTTAGGAGAAAATGTGGTGAAAATTATTCTCAGGGTTTCCACGTTTCAATATAACTAACTATATAAAAGATAATAATGTTTTCATCACCATGAAGAAATTAGAGATAATAACGATCTCTTATCTCTTTTCTGGGATTTGGAAATTGTAAATATGTGAGAAACTAAGTTTCAACTAGAACATGATATCCAGTTTAACATCTAGTCAACCAAAATTCTCATTCAAAAGAAAAGTGAAGTCAATTGGCAACCAATAGAAAATTCTTTCTAAGAAAGATCCAAACTTCTTTTAAATTTGTAGACACAGCTTCCAAATCCAAGATGAACCAGTAAACTTTACCCTTTCTCTATTTTCTATTTTTCTATAGAAAAAATTCTCCTTGGAAGGCACCTAATGGCCAATCAATTATCCTATCCGCTGTAAGATTGTAATTTACACAAAATGTAAATACAAATGATCTAACCTGACGGCTAAGTTGTNATCCAGTTTAACATCTGGTCAACCAAAATTCTCATTCAAAAGAAAAGTGAAGTCAATTGTCAACCAATAGAAAATTCTTTCTAAGAAAGATCCAAACTTCTTTTAAATTTGTAGACACAGCTTCCAAATCCAAGATGAACTAGTAAACTTTACCCTTTCTCTATTTTCTATTTTTCTATAGAAAAAATTCTCCTTGGAAGGCACCTAATGGCCAATCAATTATCCTATCCGCTGTAAGATTGTAATTTACACAAAATGTAAATACAAATGATCTAACCTGACGGCTAAGTTGTCAAAAATGCACTTTTTCTAGAGAAATAAGGTGGATTTGATACCTGTACAGGGCTCATCAACACAAACAGACTGAGGAGAAGTAGGGATGAGGGGAGTAAAGTATATGAAAGACATCGATAAGTTAATTGATGAACACAGTTTTTATACAATAGTTGTCTCTCATACTTAGTCTTTTAAACCTCTTTTGGGCTAAATTGAGTAGACTTGGACCTCATTTGATGACCTTGGATCCATTTGTGCCTAATTGCAATTTCCAGCAATACTGAGCATTTTATGCTGTCTCTGTGTTTCGTGCATATCTTGAGTTTTGGATGTCTAAAAATTCTGAGTCATACCTTGTAGGAAAGCTGAGAGAATTGTCTACAACTTTCTTTCAGGGCTCCAAAGCCAATTCGGACGTCCAGAAGGTCATATGCAGCATGGAAGCCAGAGAAGACATGTTGTCATAGGATCCTGACCTACATGCAGTGTTTGGGTCATAAATTGAGTTGTGGATGTCTTATGGACTTGAAACTGGTACCATTGGAAAGCTAACAGACAGAATTTCAATTGTTATGAAGACCGGTTCACCATATTTTATATTGAAGATGGTCTTATTTGTGGTCGAAGTTGGTTGATGGTTCCAGACACCTATTGGCACTTAAATGGACCTAACTTCCTCATGACAAGTCCAAATGGGCCCAAACCAAAGCCCAATTAAAGCTGGCCCATGGGAACAAGTGTGCCCTAAGGGCAATTTAGGTGTGCATGTAATTTTGGAGGTCTATATCAGCACAAAGGGGCAGCCGAAATTGAAATCAAGTCATTAAATATTTTAGACAGTTTTTGAGCTTTCCTTAGTCTTCAAGGACGGATTAAAATCAGAATTAGTTAAGACTTGGATTGGTTATTTTCCCTAGAACTTTACCACTTATAATTAATTTCTGTCAAACACTTGAACAAACAAAACTCCATGTTGATATAGTTCTTAATATGATTCACTAAATAGAACAATCCTTAGGTTCGACTTAGGGCTGCCTTATGCTACAAGTAGCTTAGGTAACCGACCTTAAACTTTAACTAATTTGAGGAGCCTCGGCAGCTCATCAAATTTTGGCGCCGTTGCCGGGGATTGTTTTATCTTTGAATCAATATTATTAGTAGTAAAACTGACTTTTAACTTCCCCCTAATTCACCTTGCTTGTGTTTGAGTTTTTGTTCTTTTTAGGGTTTTGGTCACTTTTTCCATGACTTTTTGGTCAAGTATCCATTCTATTTGAAGCCAGTAGCCATTGTTTTTTTTTGCTTTGAGGTTCCCCTCAATGTTTTAGGTTGTCCTTATGTGAAACATGTTAATTTGGTTCCATTTTTTCTTGTTTTCCCTTCGGTTTGGCTTGATTTAGTGATTTTCGGTTCTACTGTTCTGAACAAAATTTTGTGCTCTAATTGACCTGAAACTTGGTCAGTTGAAGGAAAAGGGCCTAACAACCAACAATTACAGCCTTTGGCTGTGAGGTCTATCTTTTTAAGCCAAATTCCACTGTTTTGACCACTTTTTCATTTTTTAAAGATTTTTTATTTAATTTTTGAGTTCCATTTTCATCCACCTTTCGTTCTGTGGTGGTAGAAATTTTTTTAAAAATGTTTAGATACCTTTTCTAGTCTTATTTTGGTATCTTTTTACCTTTGTTTTGTGTTTTTGGTGTGTTTCAATTTTAGCTAGATTCTGTCAGTTTTGTGTATTTTTCTGTATTTTTGTGCATTATGGTGTGTTTAGGCATTTAGTCACTTATTTGCATGGTGTATGACTAGGTCTTCTCCTTTTGTATTGCTTGAAGTAGACCCTGAAATAAAAAGAACCTTGCATACACTTAATAGAGCACATAGAGCAGCTGATAATTTAGATCCAACCATGGTTGATCCTGTTGTTATTCCTATTGCTGATCCTATTGATCAGGGTGATAGAGCTGATAATGCTAATAGAGCTGGAAATAATAATAATAATAACATGCAAACTAGAGATAGAACTCTTAAGGAATTGGTTACCCCTGATGTTGCTTACCAACCTTTAGGGATCTAATATCCTGAAATTGATACTGCTTTCGAATTGAAATCTTGATTGATACACTTGTTGCCAAAGTTTCATGGTCTTGCAGGTGAAGATCCTCATAAACATTTAAAGGAATTCCATGTAGTTTGTTCCACAATGAGGCCACAAGGAATCTCTGAAGAGCAGATCAAGTTGAGAGCATTCCTTTTCTCTCTTGTTGATGCTGCTAAAGACTGGCTCTTTTACTTGTCACAAGGTTCAGTCAGAAATAGGAGTGACGTGAAGAATCTGTTTTTGACAAAGTTCTTCCCTGTATCCAGAACTGTTGCCATTCGAAAAGACATATGTGGCATAAGGCAACTGCCAGGGGAGACACTGCACGAATATTGGGAGAGGTTTACTAAGTTGTGCTCAAGCTGCCTTCATCACCAAATAAGTGATCAGCTTTTGATACAATATTTCTATGAAGGCTTGTCACCTTCGGATAAAAGTAACATTGATTCTGCTAGTGGAGGAGCATTAGTGGAGAAAACACCTGCTGCTGCCAGAGATTTAATTTCTAATATGGCAAAGAATTTCCAGCAGTTTGGTGTCAGGATGATTCATTCCATCAGGGGAGTCAATGAAGTTGGTGTATCACTTGCTGACCAACAAAGAATGGAGCACAGACTTGATGAATTGACCTCATTGGTCAGGCAATTGGCAGTGGGGCGACAAGTATCCACATCTCAACTTGCAAGCTTGTGTGACATTTGTGCTTGTCCATCACATCCTACAGACGCATATCCTATACTGCAAGATGGTGATTCTGGATTTCAGGATCCCTCTGTAGCTGCAGCAGGTGTTTTTCCTGGTCGACCCCCATACCAATCGCAGCAGCAGCCTAGATATGATCGGTACTCCAACACTTACAACCCTGGTTGGAGGGATCATCCAAATTTTCGATATGGCAATGCTGCAGCACCACAACAGCAGTCCTCCCAACAACAGCCGCAGTAGCAGCAATATAGGCAACCCTGGCAACAACAGAACCAATTTCAATCAGCCAGGCAGTGCCAGTTTTAACAAAATAGGCCACCATTCCAGCAGCAGCCTATACAGCCAGCCAACCCGTCAACATTTAAACCTGAGCCTTCATTGGAAGATTTGGTGAAGCAGATGGCCACTAGCAACATCCAGTTCCAGTAGAGGGCAGAGTTCACCATGCAGAATCTGGAAGCGTAGATTGGGCAATTGGCATCATCAGTTAGCCAGTTGCAGTTCAAGGGTTCTGACAAACTCCCTTCACAGACAATTCCTAATCCAAATGGGAGTAATGTGAGTGCTATTACATTGAGGTATGGCAAATCCTTGCAAGAGCCAGCCGCGCCTCAACCTGCAAGTGAGTCCCAACCAGCAGAGAAAGCAGTTCCTGAGCCAATCAACCTTGCACCTGAGAGCAAGCTGCCTGTAGTAGCTCTTCCCTTTCCACAGAGAGCTACTCTTTCCACGAAGACAGATGAGGTAGAGAAGGATAGAGAGCTTCTGGAGACGTTTAGGAAGGTGGAAGTTAACATTCCCTTGCTGGATGCTATCAAGCAAATTTTTAAATATGCCAAATTTATCAAGGAATTGTGCACCCAGAGGAGGAAGCTGAAGGGCAATGAGCGGATTAGCATGAGTCAGAATGTCTCAGCCCTTATTCAACCTCTGCCCCAGAAGTGCAAGGATCCAGGAACTTTCACAATCCCTTGTGTTATAGGCAATTTCAAGTTCGAGCATGTCATGCTAGATCTAGGCGCTTCTATCAATGTCATGCCTATGTCTGTTTCCAGTTCCCTCGGGCTTGGACCCTTGAATGCCACAGAAGTTATGATACAGTTAGCCAACATGAGCAGTGCTTATCCAGCTGGATTGATTGAAGATGTGTTGGTCAGAGTTGATGAGCTGATCTTTCTAACAGATTTCTACATTCTGGAGATGGAGGGACAATCACAATTCAGCAAGGCTCCACTCATTCTGGGCAGACCATTCCTCAAGACTGCGCAGACCAAGATTGATGTGTATGCAAGAACTCTATCTATGGAGTTTGGCGATTCTGTTGTGCAGTTCAACATTTTTGATGCTATGAAGCATTCCATGGATGAGCATGTTATTTTTCACATTGATGTGATTAATGATTTGGTTGAGGATGTTTACCGTCATATGTGTGCTGATTTACCTGATTTGGCTGGTTTTGATGATTCTATTCAGTGCTCATCTTGTACCGATTGTGACGGTGATTTTGGCTGTGCTATTTGTGCTGAGATCTCCACCTTTTTACGTGATGATGACTATTTGGTTGTTAGATAATTATTATTTTGAAGTATCATTTCTTATAATCAAAGTGGTACTTGGCTTGCTATATTAGAAACCTCGTATATAGATATACTATCATTAACAAATGTTCTTGTTTTATTATATTGGTAATCATGATAAGCATAAAAATATATAATTATGCATCATAAGCTAGATTTATATGTTCGGAAACTAAAGTTATATAAACAATTTGACCTTGGTCAATATTATATTTGCTAGTCTGCATTATTTATTTTTTCTAACTAATATCTACTAGAGGTGGGAAACGGGTAGGGCCAAATTGGCCAGTTTTTATTCGGGCCAGCCAAAGGAGAACCCAACCCAGCCCTCCTCGGGCTGTGGGACAAAACGGCTGGCCCACTTTTTTTTTTTTTACATATTTATATTTGTAATTATGTTAAAATCTAACAAAGGTCTAAATTTTTTTCTTTAGTGATTTTAGTTAAATTATTAATGAATTTAATTAAACAAAATAAAATATAAATAAAGTAATATATAAAATTAAAACAAAGAATTAAACATGTATAAAAAAATGTATGTAAATACAGATTTAAAATTTAGATGTCTAATTAACTAAAAAAATTATAATAGTACATCATACTTTAAAGCTTAAAGTTAAAAAATATATATTAATAGAATTTGGTAATCTTTCAAAAAAAAAAAAAAAAAAGGAGCCAACCGGCCCGGGCCAAATCGGCCTATTTTTATTCAGGCTAGCATTATGGGAACCCAACCCTACTTTTTTTCGGGCCTGGTCCATTTCCCCACCTCTAATATCTACAATAAATTGTAGCGAAAAGAAAGAAATAGAAATTGAGCACAGTTTGTGTTCAACTCTTACTAGGACCTTTAATATGTAAAGTACCAAAAAAAAAATAGCAGAGAACTTCATAGTATCATTTTAAATGACATATGTATTAAGTAACACTTGATCCATATTATTGTTGGAATGCAAATTCTGCTTGTGATCTCCTATAGGTGCCAAGAGATCATCACTTCATTACCATTTCTTTGCATTCAAAGAGAAAAAAAAAGGAAAAAGAATTTAGGAGAAAATGTGGTGAAAATTATTCTCAGGGTTTCCACGTTTCAATATAACTAACTATATAAAAGATAATAATGTTTTCATCACCATGAAGAAATTAGAGATAATAACGATCTCTTATCTCTTTTCTGGGATTTGGAAATTGTAAATATGTGAGAAACTAAGTTTCAACTAGAACATGATATCCAGTTTAACATCTAGTCAACCAAAATTCTCATTCAAAAGAAAAGTGAAGTCAATTGGCAACCAATAGAAAATTCTTTCTAAGAAAGATCCAAACTTCTTTTAAATTTGTAGACACAGCTTCCAAATCCAAGATGAACCAGTAAACTTTACCCTTTCTCTATTTTCTATTTTTCTATAGAAAAAATTCTCCTTGGAAGGCACCTAATGGCCAATCAATTATCCTATCCGCTGTAAGATTGTAATTTACACAAAATGTAAATACAAATGATCTAACCTGACGGCTAAGTTGTCAAAAATGCACTTTTTCTAGAGAAATAAGGTGGATTTGATACCTGTACAGGGCTCATCAACACAAACAAACTGAGGAGAAGTAGGGATGAGGCGAGTAAAGTATATGAAAGACACCGATAAGTTAATTGATGAACACAGTTTTTATACAATAGTTGTCTCTCATACTTAGTCTTTTAAACCTCTTTTGGGCTAAATTGAGTAGACTTGGACCTCATTTGATGACCTTGGATCCATTTGTGCCTAATTGCAATTTTCAGCAATACTGAGCATTTTATGTTGTCTCTGTGTTTCGTGCATATCTTGAGTTTTGGATGTCTAAAAATTCCAAGTCATACCTTGTAGGAAAGCTGAGAGAATTGTCTACAACTTTATTTCAGGGCTCCAAAGCCAATTCGGATGTCTAGAAGGTCATATGCAGCCTGGAAGCTAGAGAAGACATGTTGTCGTAGGATCCTGACCTACATGCAGTGTTTGGGTCATAAATTGAGCTGTGGATGTCTTATGGACTTGAAACTAGTACCATTGGAAAGCTAACAGACAGAATTGTTATGAAGATCGGTTCACCATATTTTATATTGAAGATGGTCTTATTTGTGGTCGAAGTTGGCTGATGGTTCCAGACACCTATTGGCACTTAAATGGGCCTAACTTCCTCATGACAAGTCCAAATGGGCCCAAACCAAAGCCCAATTAAAGCTAAGGCCCATGGGAACAAGTGTGCCCTAAGGGCAATTTAGGTGTGCATGTAATTTTGGAGGTCTATATCAGCACAAAGGGGCAGCCAAAATTGAAATCAAGTCATTAAATATTTTAGACAGTTTTTGAGCTTTCCTTAGTCTTTAAGTTTTCTCTTTAGATATTTTGTAAGAACTTGGCTTCTCTTGTTCATGGAGGGCTAATTCATCAAATTAATCCAGGTTTTGGCTGTTCTGATTATTGGTTTTGAGATTATGTGTTGTTGTTGTTCATTTAGTTACTAATCAAGTTCTTTCAATTCTCTGAAATATTCTGTTTGAATTGCATAATTCGGATTTAGATTTTCATATTCTATTTGCATGTGATAAAAGAGGATTGTATGGTTAATTAATGGTTCTAAGCTTAGACGGATTAATTACCTTGGCTGGATTCTGGACTTAGGTTAAACTGGACTTGAATGTTTGCTTAATTCATTTAGTCTCCTGTTGAACCGAATTCTGGTTGCTTAACCAGTAGACATCCATAGAATATTGAGAGACTTCTTGATATGTTTTAAAGGCCAAGAACATGGTTATAATTAAATGGATCCTTGGAAATCAAGGATGGATCAAAATCAGAACTAGTTAAGACTTGGATTGGTTGTTTTCCCTAAAACTTTACCACTTATAATTAATTTCTGTCAAACACTTGAACAAACAAAACCCCATGTTGATATAGTTTTTAATATGATTCACTAAATAGAACAATCCTTAGGTTCGACTTAGGGCTGCCCTTTGCTGCAAATAGCTTAGGAGCTGCCGAGGCTCCTCAAATTAGTTAATGTTTAAGGTCGGTTCCTAAGCTATTTGCAGCAAAGGGCAGCCCTAAGTCGAACCTAAGGATTGTTCTATTTGGTGAATCATATTAAGAAGCATGTAAACAGAGGGGGTTTTGTTTGGTTTAAGTACTTGACAGAAAATAATTGTAAGTGGTAACCTAAAGGAAAACAACCAATCCAAGCCTTAACTGATTCTGATTTTGATTCATCCTTGATTTCTAATGATCCATTCAATTATTAACCATGTTCTTGGCCTTTAAAACATATCAAGACGCCTCTCAATGTTCTATGGATGTCCACTGGTTAAGCAACCAGAATTCGGATTCAACTAAGACTAAATGAATTAAGCAAACATTCAAGTCTAGTTTTACCTAAGTCCATGATCCAGCCAAGGTGATTAATCCATCCAAAAGCTCAGAAACATTAATCAACCATACAATCCTCTTTTATCACATGCAATTAAGCAATCACACATGAAGATCCAAATTCGAATTAAGCAATTCAAACAGAATATTTCAAAGGATTGAAAGAACTTTGATTAACAACTAAAATGAAGAACAACAACTCATAATCTCAAAACCAATAATCAGAATAGCAAAACCTGGATTGATATGTTGGATTAGCCCTCCATGAACAAGAGGAGCTGAAGTTCTTACAAAATATCTAAAAGAAAACTTAAGAACTAAGGAAAGCTCAAAAATCTGTCTAAAATATCTAATGAGGTGATTGTGAATTTCGGCTGCCTCCTTCTTCTGATATAGACCTCCAATTTTACATGCACACCTAAATTGCCCTTAGGGCACACTTGTTCCCATGGGCCTTAGCTTCAATTGGGCTTTGGTTTGGGCCCATTTGGACTTGTCATGAGGAAGTTAGGCCCATTTAAGTGGCAAAAGGTGTCTGGAACCATCAGCTAACTTGCACAGCAAATAAGACCATCTTCCACATAAAATATGGTGAACCGGTCTTCATATAAATTGAAGCTCTGTCTGTTAGCTTTCCAATGGTACCAGTTTCAGGTCCATATGACATCTACAACTCAAGTTATGACCCAAATACTGCATGTAGGTCAGGATCCTGCGACAGCATGTCTTCTCTGGATTCCAGGCTGCATATGACATTCTGAAAGTCCGAATTAGCTTTGGAGCCCTGAAAGAAAGTTGTAGACAATTCTCTCAGCTTTCCAACAAGGTATGACTCGGAATTTTTAGACATCCAGAACTCAAGATATGCCTGAAACACAGAGACAACATATAATGCCCAGTATTGCTGGAAATTGCAATTAAGCATAAATGGATCATAAGTCATGAAATGAGGTCTAAGTCTATGCAATTTAGCCCAAAAGAGGTTTAAAAGACTAAGTATGAGGAATAACTATTGTATAAAAAGTGTGTTCATCAGCAGCTCATCAAATTTTGGTGCCGTTGCCGGGGATTGTTCTATCTTTGAATCAATATTATTAGTAGTAAAACTGACTTTTAACTTCTCCCTAATTCACCTTGCTTATGTTTGAGTTTTTGTTCTTTTTAGGGTTTTGGCCACTTTTTCCATAACTTTTTGGTCAAGTATCCATTCTGTTTGAAGCCAGTAGCCATTGTTTTTTTTGCTTTGAGGTTCCCCTTAATGTTTTAGGTTGTCCTTGTGTGAAACATGTTAATTTGGTTCCATTTTTCCTTGTTTTCCCTTCGGTTTGGCTTAATTTAGTGATTTTCGGTTCTACTGTTCTGAACAAAATTTTGTGCTCTGATTGACCTGAAACTTGGTCAGTTGAAGGAAAATGGCCTAACAACCAACAATCACAGCTTTTAGCTGTGAGGTCTGTCTTTTTAAGCCAAATTCCACTATTTTGACCACTTTTCTATTTTTAAAGATTTTTTATTTGATTTTTGAGTTCCATTTTCATCCACCTTTCGTTCTGTGGTGATAGAATTTTTTTTAAAAATGTTTAGATACCTTTTCTAGTCTTATTTTGGTGTCTTTTTACATTTGTTTTGTGTTTTTGGTGTGTTTCAATTTTAGCTAAATTCTGTCAGTTTTGTGTGTTTTTCTGTATTTTTGTGCATTATGGTGTGTTTAGGCATTTAGTCACTTGTTTGCATGGTGTATGACTAGGTCTTCTCCTTTTGTATTGCTTGAAGTAGACCCTGAAATAGAGAGAACCTTGCATACACTTAATAGAGCACATAGAGCAGCTGATAATTTAGATCCAACCATGGTTAATCCTGTTGTTATTCCTATTGCTGATTCTATTGATCAGGGTGATAGAGCTGATAATGCTAATAGAGTTGGAAATAATAATAATAATAACATGCAAGCTAGAGATAGAACTCTTAAGGAATTGGTTACCCCTGATGTTGCTTACCAACCTTTAGGGATCCAATATCCTGAAATTGATACTGCTTTCGAATTGAAATCTGGATTGATACACTTGCTGCCAAAGTTTCATGGTCTTGCAGGTGAAGATCCTCATAAACATTTAAAGGAATTCCATGTAGTTTGTTCCACAATGAGGCCACAAGGAATCTCTGAAGAGCAGATCAAGTTGAGAGCATTCCTTTTCTCTCTTGCTAATGCTGCTAAAGACTGGCTTTTTTACTTGTCACAAGGTTCAGTCAGAAATAGGAGTGACATGAAGAATCTGTTTTTGACAAAGTTCTTCCCTACATCCAGAACTGTTACCATTCGAAAAGACATATGTGGCATAAGGCAACTGCCAGGGGAGACACTGCACGAATATTGGGAGAGGTTTACTAAGTTATGCTCAAGCTGCCTTCATCACCAGATAAGTGATCAGCTTTTGATACAATATTTCTATGAGGGCTTGTCACCTTCGGATAGAAGTAACATTGATTCTGCTAGTGGAGGAGCATTAGTGGATAAAACACCTGCTGCTGCCAGAGATTTAATTTCTAATATGGCAAAGAATTTCCAGCAGTTTGGTGTCAGGATGATTCATTCCATCAGGGGAGTCAATGAAGTTGGTGTATCACTTGCTGACCAACAAAGAATGGAGCACAGACTTGATGAATTGACCTCCTTGGTCAGGCAATTGGCAGTGGGGCGACAAGTATCCACATCTCAACCTGCAAGCTTGTGTGGCATTTGTGCTTGTCCATCACATCCTACAGACGCATGTCCTATACTGCAAGATGGTGATTCTAGATTTCAGGATCCCTCTGTAGCTGCAGCAGATGTTTTTCCTGGTTGACCCCCATACCAATCGCAGCAGCAGCCTAGATATGATCGGTACTCCAACACTTACAACCCTGGTTGGAGGGATCATCCAAATTTTCGATATGGCAATGCTGCAGCACCACAACAGCAGTCCTCCCAACAACAGCCGCAATAGCAGCAATATAGGCAACCCTAGCAACAACAGAACCAATTTCAATCAGCCAGGCAGGGCCAGTTTCAACAAAATAGGCCACCATTCCAGCAGCAGCCTATACAGCCAACCAACCCGTCAACATTTAAACCCGAGCCTTCATTGGAAGATTTGGTGAAGCAGATGGCCACTAGCAACATCCAGTTCCAGCAGAGGGCAGAGTTCACCATGCAGAATCTGGAAACGTAGATTGGGCAATTGGCATCATCAGTTAGCCAGTTGCAGTTCAAGGGTTCTGGCAAACTCCATTCACAGAAAATTCCTAATCCAAATGGGAGTAATGTGAGTGCTATCACATTGAGGTCTGACAAATCCTTACAAGAGCTAGCCGCGCCTAAACCTGCAAGTGAGTCCTAACCAGCAGAGAAAGCAGTTCCTGAGCCAATCAACCTTGCACCTGAGAGCAAGCTGCCTGCAGTAGCTCTTCTCTTTCCACAGAGAGCTACTCTTTCCAAGAAGACAGATGAGGTAGAGAATGATAGAGAGCTTCTGGAGACGTTCAGGAAGGTGGAAGTTAACATTCCCTTGCTGGATGCTATCAAGCAAATTTCTAAATATGTCAAATTTATCAAGGAATTGTGCACCCAGAGGAGGAAGCTGAAGGGCAATGAGCGGATTAGCATGAGTCAGAATGTCTTAGCCCTTATTCAACCTTTGCCCCAGAAGTGCAAGGATCCAGGAACTTTCACAATCCGTTTTGTTATAGGCAATTCCAAGTTCGAGCATGTCATGCTAGATCTAGGCATTTTTATCAATATCATGCCTATATCTGTTTCCAGTTCCCTCGGGCTTGGACCCTTGAATGCCACAGGAGTTGTGATACAGTTAGCCAACATGAGCAGTGCTTATCCAGCTGGATTGATTGAAGATGTGTTGGTCAGAGTTGATGAGCTGATCTTTCCAACAGATTTCTACATTCTGGAGATGGAGGGACAGTTACAATTCAGCAAGACTCCATTCATTCTGGGCAGACCATTCCTCAAGACTGCGCGGACCAAGATTGATGTGTATGCGAGAACTCTATCTATGGAGTTTGGTGATTCTGTTGTGCAGTTCAACATTTTTGATGCTATGAAGCATTCCATGGATGAGCATGTTATTTTTCACATTGATGTGATTGATGATTTGGTTGAGGATGTTTACCGTCATATGTGTGCTGATTTACCTGATTTGGCTGGTTTTGATGATTCTATTCAGTGCCCATCTTGTACCGATTGTGACGGTGATTTTGGTTGTGCTATTTGTGCTGAGATCTCCACCTTTTTACGTGATGATGACTCTGGTTCCCCCGAGCTGGTAGTAGCTGCTGTTCATGAGGAGATTCAGTCTGCAGAGATTGACATTCAGTCACCCAGATTACTGCCCTCTGTAGTGCAGCCACCTAAGCTAGAGCTGAAGCCTCTGCCTAAGCATCTGAAGTATGTGTATTTGGCATCTGCAGAGCAGCTTCCAGTAATTGTGGCTAACAATTTACTTCATGAGCAAGAGGAAAGATTGCTGCACATTCTGCGAGAGCATAAGTAAGCCATTGGCTGGATGTTAGCAGATATTCCTGGCATTAGTCCATCTACATGCATGCATCGCATATTACTTGAAGATGGCGCTAAACCAGTGCGGCAACCCCAGAGGCGATTAAACCCTCTCATCCTGGACGTGGTAAAGAAGGAGGTGACCAAGCTTCTGCAAGTTGACATCATTTATCATATATCTGACAGCACTTGGGTGAGCCCAATGCAGGACGTCCTGAAGAAATCTGGGGTTACAGTGGTGGCCAACCAGAACAACGAGTTGCTACCTACCCGAGTGCAGAACAGCTGGCGGGTCTGCATTGATTACAAGAGGCTCAATCAAGCCACCAGGAAGGATCATTACCTCATGCCGTTCATTGATCAAATGCTGGAGCGCTTAGCTGGAAAATCGCATTATTGCTTCTTGGATGGTTACATTAGGTACTTCCAGATTCATATAGCACCGGAGGATCAAGAGAAGACCACTTTTACATGTCCCTTCGGCATGTTTGCTTACCTGTGGATGCCTTTCGGCCTTTGCAACGCCCCTGGTACCTTCCAGAGATGCATGGTAAGTATATTCTCTGATTTTTTAGAGGAGTGTATGGAGGTGTTTATGCATAATTTTACTGTTTATGGTTCTTCTTTTGATAACTGTCTGAGTAGCTTAGTTAGAGTACTACATCGCTGCATTGAGACTAACCTTGTCTTAAATTTTGAAAATTGTCATTTCATGGTAGAGCAATGTATAGTTTTAGGCCATGTAGTATCTAGAAAGGGGGTTGAGGTATATCCTGCTAAAATAGATGTCATTACTGCTTTATTTTACCCCACATGCGTGCGAAAAATGCGGTCATTCCTTAGACATGCAGGTTTCTACCGGCTCTTTATCAGAGACTTCAGCAAGATAGTCATCTCGCTGTCTAGCCTTTTGCAGAAAGATGTGGAGTTTCTGTTTGATTACAAGTGCAAGGAAGCTTTCAACCATTTGAAGCTAGCTCTCACCAGTACCCCTGTCATCCAGTCACCTGATTGGACACTCCCATTCGAGCTGATGTGCGACGCTTCGAACTATGCCTTGGGAGCTGTCTTGGCGCAGCGAGTGGCCAAAGTTCCCCATGTGGTTTACTATGCTTCAAGAACTCTAGATGTTGCTCAAGCAAACTACTCCACCACTGAAAAAGAACTTTTATCTATTATTTTTGCATTAGATAAGTTCAGGTCTTATTTAATAGATTCTAAGGTTGTGGTGTTTTCAGATCATACAGCTCTGAAGTATCTCTTGAAGAAACCGGATGTCAAGCCACGGCTGATTAGGTGGATGTTGCTGCTTCAAGAGTTTGATGTGGAGATCTGAGACAAGAGTGGAGCAGAGAACCTGGTTGCTGACCACCTGAGCCGCATAGAGCGAGATCCTGATCCATTGCCCATTCAGGATTCCTTTCCTGACGGGCAACTGTTAGGGCTGCATGGTGAGTTTCCATAGTATGCAGATCTTATCAATTATCTAGCTGTTCATGTTTTGCCCTCACACGTGCCCAAATAGACAAGTTAAAGAGTGAGGCGAAATATTATGTGTGGGATGATCCTTATCTCTGAAAATTTTGTAGTGATCAAATCATTAGGAGATGTGTGCATGATAATGAGTTTCAGCCTGTTCTTAGCTTTTGCCATACCTTTGCATGTGGTGGACATTTTGGTCCTCAACGTACGGCTAGGAAGGTCTTAGACTCTAGATTGAATTGGGTCACTTTATTTAGGGATGCACATATATTTTGTAAATCTTGTGAACAATGTCAGAGAACCGGGAATATTTCCCATAAGGATGAGATACCCCAGCAGCCTTTGTTATTCTGTGAAATTTTTGATGTCTAGGGTATTGACTTTATGAGGCCTTTTCCTGTTTCTTTCGGTTTTGTTTACATCTTACTTGCTGTGGATTATGTGTCTAAGTGGGTAGAGGCGAAAGCCACTTGTACTGATGATTCTAAAGTTATTGTGGATTTTGTTAGATCAAACATTTTCTGCAGATTTGACATTCCTAGGGCCATCATCAGTGATCAGGGTTCACATTTCTGCAACCGGACCATGGCAGCTTTAATGAAGAAATATGGTGTCATGCATAAGGTTTTGACCCCTTACCACCCTCAGACCAATGGGCAAGCTGAAGTCTCCAACAGGGAGATCAAGTGTATCTTGGAGAAGACTGTTCAACCTAATCGGAAGGACTGGAGTTTACGACTCGATGATGCTCTGTGGGCATACCGGACTGCATTCAAGACACCTATTGGGATGTCTCCCTACCAGATAGTTTTTGGCAAAGCCTGCCACCTTCCAGTGGAGCTTGAGCACAAGGCTTATTGGGCGGTCAAACAGTGCAACCTTGATTTGAGCCAAGCCGGGTCCCAGAGAAAGCTTCACCTCCAAGAGCTTGAGAAGCTTTGTTTGGATGCTTATGAGAGCTCCCGTCTTTACAAGGAAAAGACCAAGCGGTTTCATGATAATATGGTGCTGAGGAAGGAGTTCTCTACTGGCCAGAAAGTTCTCTTGTATAACTCTCGCTTAAAGCTCATGCTTGGCAAGTTCCGTTCTTGGTGGCTTGGTCCGTTTGTTGTCACCAAGGTTTTTCTTTATGGTGCAGTGGAGATAGTGAGTGAGTTCACCAGCAAGGCTTTCAAGGTGAATGGGCATCGCCTCAAGCCATTTTATAAGGGTGCTCAGGAGGACATAGTGGAGGATGTCCACTTGCAAGATGTCATCTATCTCCCCTGATAAGGATGTTTCTTCTCTCTCTTTTACTTTACTTGTCCTTATGTGATGTTTGCTATTAATTATTATCTGTTGCTACTTTTTGAAGTTTTTACATTGAGGACAATGTAAAATTTAAGTATGGGGGAGAGATTTCTGTATAGTTTAGTTGCTTTATTGTTTTCTATTTAGTTGATTAGTTGATTAGTTGATTAGTTTAGTTGTTTCTGTTCTTGCTGTTTTTTTTTTTTTTTTNTTTTTTTTTCTGTTTTTGTTGTCATTTTTCTGTTTTAATTACCCTCCAATAATGTTGTAGAAATTATAAAGTTGTAAGTTTAAAGTAATTACATTTCAAGGTTCTTAGCATTATTGAATAACTTGTTTTCCATCCTTAATTTCACATGTTTGGTTTTAGATGTTGGATTGGTGATTAAGTTTGATAGATACATGCATGCCTTGTGAAATTTTGAGCTTTTGATGAATGGATTTAGCAAATGTGTCATTCTTTTCCTTCTTGTGTGATTTCACTCATGAAATTTGTTAACTCTAGAACTTGCTTGATTTTTTTTAGGCTACATTTTCATTTGCATACATGAACATGATTGATGCATTTTTTCTTGATTTAGCTACTTTGCCAAATAGCCAACCTTGTATTATTTTCTTTTAATTACCCCCATTAAGCCTATTTGCCTATCTTTGATCTTAGCTCATTATATGCCTATGTACAAAAATACCATGTTATTACATTACCTTAGGGAATGAGAAAGCATTGGTTCATTGTCTTAAAGGAGCTCTTATGCTTGTGGGTAATTAATAGTACAAGTGTGGATGTTGTGAATTCTAATGTGCAAAGTAATATGTGAAAAAAAGAAAGAAAAAGAAAAAAAAAAAGAGCCAATTGGTTTTGAAAAAAAAAAAAATCTAAATTGTGAAAAAGGAAAAGAAAAAGAAAAGGAAAGAATATGTGCAAAGGAAGGAGAATATGCTTTACACACTTAAAATTTAATGTTTGTCATTTGAGTTTATCTCCAATATTATTTTATTCTCTTTGAGTTTTTACCTTGTGATATCAATTTTAATTCATTAATTGACCTTTACATTGGCCTTATTACAACCTTAAATAAAGTCCTCTTGATTTGTGTGTGCATTTGTTTGAGTAGTGAAGAAGTAGAAGATAAGCAAGCTTATAGTAGTGCATCTCTTCATGAGTTTGATTGAGTGAAATACCTAATTTCTAAACACTTGAGGGATTGAGAGTAAGAGTATATCTTGTGAGGATCTATTATTCTTGACTTATGCTTTCCAATTGAAGTTACCTTGTTTGTTGATTTTGAATGAAAATAAATTTTATTTCATAAATGTTGTGACTTCCTTGAATCTTTAATTGCTCATCTTACTTATGGTATGAACTTCTGCATATCTTAAATATCATTGGGAAGTGATCTTTTAGTTTTTAAATTTGTTTTTGTTTTGTTCTTCTTGCTTTTCTTAGTTTTGGAATTTTAGTTTGTCCGAGACATGCAAAAGCTAAGTGTGTGGGAATTTGATGAACACACTTTTTATACAATAGTTGTCCCTTATACTTAGTCTTTTAAACCTCTTTTGGGCTGAATTGAATAGACTTGGACCTCATTTGATGACCTTGGATCCATTTGTGCCTAATTGCAATTTCCAGCAATACTGAGCATTTTATGTTGTCTCTGTATTTTGTGCATATCTTGAGTTCTGGATGTCTAAAAATTCTGAGTCATACATTGTAGGAAAGCTGAGAGAATTGAATACAACTTTCTTTCAGGGCTCCAAAGCCAATTCGGACGTCCAGAAGGTCATATGCAGCTTGGAAGCCAGAGAAGACATGCTGTCGCAGGATCCTGACCTACATACAGTGTTTGGGCCATAACTTCAGCTGTAGATGTCATATGAACTTGAAACTAGTACCATTGGAAATCTAACAGATAGAGCTTCAATTGTTATGAAGACTAGTTTACCTTATTTTATATTAAAAATGGTCTTATTTGCGGTTGAAGTTGGCTGATGGTTTCAGACACCTATTGGCACTTAAATGGGCATAACTTCCTTATGACAAGTCCAAATGGGCCAAGCCAAAGCCCAATTAAAGCTAAGGCCCATGGGAACAAGTGTGCCCTAAGGGCGATTTGGGTGTGCATGTAATTTTGAATGTCTATATCAGCACAAAGGGGCAGCCGAAATTGAAATCAAGTCATTAGATATTTTAGACAATTTTTGAGCTTTCCTTAGTCTTTAAGTTTTTTCTTTAGATATTTTGTAAAAACTTGACTTCTCTTGTTCATGGAGGGCTAATTCATTAAATCAATCCAGGTTTTGGTTATTCTGATTATTGGTTTTGAGATTATGTGTTGTTGTTATTCATTTAGTTGCTAATCAAGTTCTTTCAATCATCTGAAATATTCTGTTTAAATTGCTTAATTCGGATTTGGATTTTCATATTCTGTTTGCATGTGATAAAAGAGGATTGTATGGTTAATTAATGGTTCTAAGCTTGGACGGATTAATTACCTTGGCTGGATTCTGGACTTAGGTTAAACTGGACTTGAATGTTTGCTGAATTCATTTAGTCTCCTGTTGAACCGAATTCTGGTTGCTTAACCAGTGGACATCCATAAAACATTGAGAGGCTTCTTGATATGTTTTAATGGCCAAGAACATGGTTAATAATTAAATGGATCCTTGAAAATCAAGGATGGATCAAAATCAGAATTAGTTAAGACTTGGATTGGTTGTTTTCCCTAAAACTTTACCACTTACAATTAATTTTTGTCAAATACTTGAACAAACAAAACCCCCATGTTGATATAGTTCTTAATATGATTCACTAAATAGAACAATCCTTAGGTTCGACTTAGGGCTGCCTTATGCTACAAGTAACTTAGGTAACCGACCTTAAACTTTAACTAATTTAAGGAGCCTTGGCAGCTCGTCATTAATACCAAATTTCTTTGTTGAGGAAACACATACATCAAAACTTCCTCAATAACTTCAGTCATGTATTGAAGGTATGAAATCTACAATATGCCATGCCAGCCCCCAAAGCCCAGAAGAAAGAGGAGAAGAAATGGAGAAATTATGACCATATATTCCAAACTATCCACTACCAAGGCAAAGAAAGACCGCACATCAAAATGGCTTTCACACTTCACAAAAGTGGCTTTAATCCAACGTAGTGTCACAAAATATGCTCTGTTAACAAAACTATCCTTAATGCCATTAACTATTTCTTTGCACCACCTGTAGACTCTAGAGGCGGTTTAACTATGGTTAGTTGGCCACCTTCCTTCTTAGCAACAGTGGCTGCTTTAATCTCATTGCAGTGGTTAATAAATTTGCTTACCTCCTGGTTTAACCAAAGTCAAACAAAAAACAAAAATCAATAATTTCAATTAACAATAACAAATAGGAAGAAATTGTGCATATCTTGAGTTCTGGATGTCTAAAAATTCTGAGTCATACCTTGTAGGAAAGCTGAGAGAATTGAATACAACTTTCTTTCAGGGCTCCAAAGCCAATTCGGACGTCCAGAAAGTCATATGCAGCCTAGAAGCCAAAGAAGACATGCTGTCGCAGGATCCTGACCTACATACAGTATTTGAGCCATAACTTGAGCTGTGGATGTCATATGAACTTGAAACTAGTACCATTGAAAATCTAATAGATAGAGCTTCAATTGTTATGAAGACTAGTTTACCATATTTTATATTAAAAATGGTCTTATTTGCGGTCGAAGTTGGCTGATGGTTCCAGACACCTATTGGCACTTAAATGGGCATAACTTCCTTATGACAAGTCCAAATGGGCCAAACCAAAGCCCAATTAAAGCTAAGGCCCATGGGAACAAGTGTGCCCTAAGGGCAATTTAGGTGTACATGTAATTTTGAATATCTATATCAGCACAAAGGGGTAGCCGAAATTGAAATCAAGTCATTAGATATTTTAGACAATTTTTGAGCTTTCCTTAGTCTTTAAGTTTTCTCTTTAGATATTTTGTAAAAACTTGACTTCTCTTGTTCATGGAGGGCTAATTCATCAAATCAATCCAGGTTTTGGCTATTCTAGTTATTGGTTTTGAGATTATGTGTTGTTGTTATTCATTTAGTTGCTAATCAAGTTCTTTCAATCCTCTGAAATATTCTGTTTGAATTGCTTAATTCGGATTTGGATTTTCATATTCTGTTTGCATGTGATAAAAGAGGATTGTATGGTTAATTAATGGTTCTAAGCTTGGACGGATTAATTACCTTGGCTGGATTCTGGACTTAGGTTAAACTGGACTTGAATGTTTGCTGAATTCATTTAGTCTCCTGTTGAACCGAATTTTGGTTGCTTAACCAGTGGACATCCATAAAACATTGAGAGGCTTCTTGATATGTTTTAAAGGCCAAGAACATGGTTAATAATTAAATGGATCCTTGGAAATCAAGGATGGATCAAAATCAGAATTAGTTAAGACTTGGATTGGTTGTTTTCCCTAAAACTTTACCACTTACAATTAATTTTTGTCAAACACTTGAACAAACAAAACCCCCATGTTGATATAGTTCTTAATATGATTCACTAAATAGAACAATCCTTAGGTTTAACTTAGGGCTGCCTTATGCTACAAGTAGCTTAGGTAACCGACCTTAAACTTTAACTAATTTAAGGAGCCTTGGCAGCTCGTCGTTAATACCAAATTTCTTTGTTGAGGAAACACATACATCAAAACTTCCTCAATAACTTCAGTCATGTATTGAAGGTATGAAATCTACAATATGTCATGCCAGCCCCCAAAGCCCAGAAGAAAAAGGAGAAGAAATGGAGAAATTATGACCATATATTCCAAACTATCCTCTACCAAGGCAAAGAAAGACCGCAACATCAAAATGGCTTTCACACTTCACAAAAGTGGCTTTAATCCTACGTAGTATCACAAAATATGCTCTGTTAACAAAACTATCCTTAATGCCATTAACTATTTCTTTGCACCACCTGTAGACTCTAGAGGCGGTTTAACTATGGTTAGTTGGCCACCTTCCTTCTTAGCAACAGTGGCTGCTTTAATCTCATTGCAGTGGTTAATAAATTTGCTTACCTCCTGGTTTAACCAAAGTCAAACAAAAAAAAAATCAATAATTTCAATTAACAATAACAAGTAGGAAGAAAAACATATTTGACGGGCTGTATTGGTTCAAATAAATAATCTGATAGGAAACATGAGTAGGATTACAGAGTGTAGGTTTCTTATTGAGTTGATGTTATCCCATTCATGCCAATAGCCTAACTTAGTGGACTGCGATGCTATAATTTTCCAGACATAAACACATATCTTTTTTGCATCATTGAATATGGCCCCCGCCACTCCCAAAAGAAAAGCACACATAAAACTAAACCCAGAGTTTCCCCGGCTTCTTTGGAAAGATTCAGAATAATAGTCATAAAATCGGGCATAGTATAAACTATAAAGAATGTTTTCCAATCCTATTGCTCCCATTTTTACCTCACCTGAACCCAGTGCACAACCTTAAACAGCCAGTAACTAGCTTTCACTACAAGCAAAGCTTAATAATACATGAACACAGACTTCAATGTGGCAAGTAAATTCACTATCTTTTTCATCTAAATTTAGTGGCCTAATGCATGCTACTTAACATTTCACCATCATAAAACAAATGGAGTGCAGATACTATAAGCAGAGCAAGGAACTCATAGGGCTGCAAACTACTATCTTTAAGAAAATTTGCAAACTCACTGAAACCCAATTTTAAAAAATTAACTTTGTCCTATAAAGAAATCCAATTTATTGATCATAATAATATTCCTGGAATTTTGAGTAGAAACCCAGGATGAACATAGGGCAATGTCAACTTTAAAATGTTATTCGCATCCCAAGTTGCCCAGTAAGAATAAAGCAAGTAGCAATCAAAATCAGAGAGCGAGGAATTAAAGGAACTCACACGATCAGTATCCATATCCTGTGTAAACTTGGATGGCTTCACGAATTTCTTTCCTGCGAAAACCGTGGCCAATTATAAACAGCTCTTGCAAATTCTAAATAATATAAAAAGAAAGAGAGAGAGAGAAAGCAAGGGATGGAGATGGACAATACCTTTCTTAGTCTTAGGATCTTTCCCATGACGATTGGGAGGGATTGACTTCTTCTTCTTTTGCCCCTTGAAGAGGTTAGCTTTCTACGTCATTTCTCTATGCTTCTCCTTCAGGATTGGGAATTCAATACCTTAGGGGAAATACTAGGCTGGAACTATTGGCGTAATGTACTCCAAGAATTGATCCAAATTAGACATGTCGCTGGTATCCTTTGAAGAAATCGAACAATCGAAAGACGAGCCACGCCTGTTCTCCGACACACCCGAGGAAGATGTTCTAGACAAGGTAGACCTCTTTTGTGTCTGTGTTTGTGACTACTTCTGCCGCACAAATGGAGATGGAGAAGTCACAGATGGGTTTCAAAACGTTGATGGAAGAAACTGAGAGATACACATAAGGTCGATGGTGAGAGATCTTACAGAGAATGTCGAAGGTGAGAGATGTTGAGGGATAGAATTGCCCATAAATTTACA
Organism: Cercis canadensis; assembly: GCA_003255065.1. Lineage (NCBI taxonomy): Eukaryota > Viridiplantae > Streptophyta > Magnoliopsida > Fabales > Fabaceae > Cercis > Cercis canadensis. The sequence goes on from QAOA01005530.1 coordinate 43,598, forward strand.
AAACAGCTTGCCGGTCATCCTTCAAAATAGCTTTTGCACATGGATTTTTTAATAAGCTTAAAAAAATAGCTTCATAAAATAAGTTAAAAATAGTTTTTTAAGTGTTAATACGCTACTTATATAAGCTGATCTAAACACTATTTTTTTAACATAAAAACACTTATATTAGTAGAAAAGCTCTAATAAACTATAAGTTATGCTATCCAAACGGGGCCTTAGTTAAATTACCTCTTGTAAGGTCCTTGCCATGTCTAGCTAACATGCAACTGCTTTAAAGACTATGTGGTTCTTTTGCCAACCTCCATCTCAACTTAGCCATGAAGGCTAGATTTCTTATCTTAGTTTTTTTCAGACCCAAGCCACATTTTTTCTTGTGTTTTGTTATTTTCTCCCAGCCATTCCCTTTGTTTTCGGAGTGGCCCCAAACAAAGTTTCTAATTGATTTATCAACATTGATGCAAATCGATTTTGGAAGAGCTACACCTGCATGTAGTAAGTGGGGATCACTGCTAAAACTAAATTTGCAAGGGTAATTCTTCCAGCTTGGGATAAGAACTTTTGTTGCCACCCTCAACCATTTAGTCACCTTATCACAAATAAATTGGAAATGACCCCGTGAAGTTCTATCAATGCCTAAGGGAAAACCTAGATATTTTCCAAGGGAATCTGAGTCTCTGAATGGGAGATGAAGATTTATTTTTTCTTTTTCTTTTGTGGACATAGCTGAAGAGAACCAAGAATAGGATTTGGAGATATTAATTTCTAGACCCGAAACTTTGCTGAAATCCTCTAAGACCTTGGCAACATAGGACACATGATTTTCTTCAGCCTAGGCAAACAGGATAATGTCATTTGCAAATAGCAAATGTGAGATAGAAATGTTGGAACCTCTAAAAGAAAAAGGTTTCCACTTTTTCCTATCAACCTTTTCTTGAATCATTTTGGAAAGAACCTCCATGCAGAGGATAAAAATCTAAGGAGAGAGGAGATCCCCTTGCCTAATCCCTCTTGAAGTATGAAAGGCTTCTGATTTACTTCCATTGATGAGGATGGAGGATTCAATTGAGGTAATACAACTCATGATAATGTTCACCCAAGAGGAAGGAAAATTAAAAGATTGGAGGACTTCCTGGATAAAATTCCAATCCAATTTGTCGTAAGCTTTGTCAAGATCCAGTTTAATGGTCATCCAACATGTCTCTCCTTTCTTTCTTTTCATATCGTGAAGGATTTCTTGCGCAACAAGCACATTATCTATGGTTTTCCTACTAGGAACAAAGGCTCATTGGAGAGGGAGACCAGATCAGGAATAAAAGGTTTCAAACGAGTCATAAGGATTTTTTAGACCACTTTGTAATAGGAATTGCAGAGGTTGATGGGACGGAATTGGTTGATTGATTTCGGGTTTGCACTTTTGGGGATTAAACATATCAATGTTTTGTTCTAGCAAGGTGGAATAGTTTGTTGTTCAAAAACTCTTTGAATATCCCTACAGAAAGTTCCTTTAACGTCATCCCAAAAGGTTTGATAGAAACCTGCATGGATCCCATCTATCCCTGGAGCTTTAAAAGGCTTTATAGCCCAAAGGGCATGTTTAATTTCCGGAGTAAAAGTGATGTCAATTTGGATGTCATTTGGAACAAGTTGGCCAGTGAAAGAAATATGAACATCTGCAAGGGAAGAAGCACGATTTGCCAGAGAAAAAATTCCTTTGAAATGGTTTACAATCAAGTTCCTGATATCCTGAGGCTCAAATATCCAATTTCCAACCGAACCTTTAATGCCACAAAGCATGTTAATCCTTCTGCGATTGATGGTAGATGACGGGTGCCGAACCGTACAAAATTACAATACTAATTGCAACTAAATTGTAGTATAGGATGCAACCAATGTCGTCTCCCAAGGATTCACTAGAACAATTAATCTATTAGAACTTAAGCAGGAACAAAATTGGGGAGGGGGGTTTGTTGTTAAATGCAGAATAATCAGAATTCAAAAAACAGTAAATAGGATTTAATCAAATAAGAGAAAACGTAATCAACTCAAGCAGGCAACCAAACCCTAATCCATCCTTGTTCACTAAAGATAACCTAGATCTTATTTAATTCTTGGTTAAGTGTTACTTGGAACCCCTAACAGTAACACTTAGAATTCCTATTGATTTACCAATCAGGATTCAATTAATCATGGAATTAAGAATCTAGGCAACCACTTTATATCACTAAATCTAGATTAATTTAAGAATTGAATTATCCAAGCTAACTATATATTAAAAATCTTTAAAATATGATTATCAATCTAATTACTGTGATGAATCTAATCAACCGATTTAAATTCATATAAAGCATGCATGCAATCAAAATACCATTCAATCACATGAATAAGTGAAGAAGCAGTAATTCAAATTAAATTAAATCAAACCCGGTTGAAGCACAGGAACTTTGGATTATTAAGTTTGGCTCCTCTTGAATTGATTACAAACAAACTTAGCTTTCCATGGAAGACTTAAACAGAAGCAAAGGTAGAAATTCAAATTCAGCAACAGGAGGCAGCAGCAGCAGCTCAAGGTAATTTCGTATATGATTTTTCTCAACAACTTGAGAATAAATACTAGTTGATTGCCTCCTCTAGGTTTCCTAATTACAAAATAAACTTAATTTCCTAAATTATCAATGGTAAAAATGTGATCAAGCCCTAGTGTCATGTGTGCTTGCCCAATAAGTAGATGTTGACCCAAAAAAATATGCTCTGGTCCAATAGGCAGGCCTATGGAGAGGAATCAGTCAATGCTTGGCGGATGCAAAAAATCTAGACTTCTTGCATGTGAATTTTAGTTGTCTAGATTCGAGAATCAGCTTCTGGCCTCTTCATATGAAATGTATAATTTTCTGTCATCTTTCCAACGAAACTAGAATCACATAAATTGGATATTTGCAACTCAAGATATGATGAAAAATATAAGAAGTGCCAGAATTCAACAGTTATGCAATTAAAATCTATAAAGACTAACAAGTCCAAATCTACAAAACATGTCTAAAGGACATAAAAATCACTAGAAACACACACTAAAAGACTAAGTATAAGGGAAACAAATAGTGTAAAATAATGTGTTATCAAATTCTCCCACACTTAGCTTTTTGCACTATTGGGCAAAATCACAAGAAACAAACTAACTAGAATAAAAAGATAGCTCTCCAATCAAATCAAGAATGCAAAGATTAAGGTAAGAAAACAATTCAAACTTAAAGAAACAGCAACACTCATGGAACATCTCTTGACAACTAGAGAACAAAAAATATGACAATTTCATTTAATAGGAATGAGTCAAAGTAGATAGCATCTCACAAGATAAATAAATGCTTTCAATTCCCTCAAGTGTCTAAGGTAAGTATTTATCTCCAATCATCCTATCAAAATCACACTAATATAAGCTTGTTCACTTTTTCAATATCCACTACCTATGTCACATGTATAACATAAATCAAAAGGACTTTTAAAGGGTTGTAATGGGGAAATGTAAAAAAATGACAAGAATATGAAAAAATGGCTAAAACACCCAAGGAATCACAAAGAACATCTAATTATGAAGAATTTCACTACTTTATGCATCTTCACTTTGGGCTTCAACTCATTTTTACTTTTCCCAAAACAACTTTATTCTTTTGCTGCTGCTGTATTTTTTTTTTCATTTTTCATTTTTTTTGAAACATAACACTTAACAATTCAGCCACAACCAATTATTTTTTTTTTTTTTTTAAGAATTCACTCCATTTTTATTCAATGCAATGCTCTTTAATTCCTAAGGGTTGGGTAGGACATGGTTTTACACTTAGACTTGAAATGAGCTACACATGAAAGAAATGATCATTAGGCTCAAAAGGGGTAATCAAAGGATAACATCAAAGTTAGCTATTTGGTCAAATAGCTTCTCAAAGAAAGGAATTCCTTAATCACTTTTATGCATGCATGTGCAAATGTAACATCAACTAAGAAACAGAACAAGTTCTAGAGTGTCAAAATGATAGATGAAAACACACAAGAAATAATCATGACATATGATTCAAATCTTCACAGCTTTTAAGACTACCAAGAATCAACTCATTCAAATCAAATTTTGTTGTCATACCACTTAAATTCAAGAAGCAAGATAATTGTCCACTCATGTTGTAGCACTTTAGAATTAAAATTGCTTCAAACTACTCTCTTCAAAACTTCTAAATTAATTGGAAAGAACCAAAAAATTCTAAAAACAAAACAGAAAAACAGCAAAGCAAAAAGAAAACAGAAAATATAATTTTAAATGACAAAAACAGCAAAGCAAAATAACATAAAATAGTGAAACAACATGCTAAAAGCATAGAAAACAGTGAGCAGAAAACCCAAAAACAGAAAAATAGTGAATTAAATAACAGAAAAATTGCATACAGAAAGTTTTAAAAACACATTTACCCATACAACCATATTTTTTCAACATCCCCGCCCCACTAAATCCCCATATGCCCCATGCCCCGCCCCATTTACCCATATAACCATATTTTTTTAAATATACACAATTTACAAGTTTAATCTATCGATCACGATTTTTAATTAAAATTCAAGTTTAATAGAACAAGATAATATAAATAATGCTCAAATAACATCATCAAGAATTCAAGATATCCTCAAACAACAACAATAACATAAATAATATTTGATGAACACACTTTTTATACAATAGTTATTCCTCATACTTAGTCTTTTAAACCTCTTTTGGGCTGAATTGCATAGACTTAGACCTCATTTCATGACTTAGGATCCATTTATGCTTAATTGCAATTTCCAGCAATACTGGGCATTATATGCTGTCTCTGTGTTTCAGGCATATCT
>QAOA01005530.1:48524-101710 GCA_003255065.1 Cercis canadensis
TATATATATATATATATATATTATTTATATACAGTGCGGGACGGGGCGGGGTGGGGCAGGGCTTCCCCATCCCCAGACCCGCCCCTATCAAATTACCCATCCCCATCCCCATATCTATTTTTTTGCCCTATACCCATACCCAAACGGGTAAAAAAATTGGGGCCCCATTGGGTCTGGGGCAAATTGCCATCCCTACCTCCTCCACCACTTAGTCTTGAAAATCCTCAGAAAAAGGTTTTAGCCGATGTCCGTTCACTGGGAAAGTCTTATTGGTTGCCTCATTCTTGATCTCAACTGCACCATAAGGGAAGACATGAGTCACCACAAAAGGACCCATCCACCTAGAACGAAGCTTGCCAGGCATTAGCTTGAGACGGGAATTGTAGAGCAGCACTTTCTGACCAATGTGGAACTCTTTTCTCACCAACAACTTGTCATGGACAGCCTTGGTCTTTTCTTTATAAATTCTGGAATTCTCATAAGCTTCCAACCTGATTTCTTCCAATTCTTGTAGTTGCAGCTTCCTTTGAGAACCAACTTGAGCCAAGTCAAGATTACACTGTTTGACTTCCCAATATGCCTTATGCTCTATCTCAACTGGAAGATGACATGCCTTGCCAAAGACTAGCCTACAAGGCGACATGCCTATAGGGGTCTTGTAGGTAGTCCGATAAGCCCACAAAGCATCATCCAAACGCAGACTCCAATCTTTTCTATTGGGTTGGACAGTCTTCTCTAAAATCTGCTTGATCTCCCTATTTGACACTTTTGCTTGCCCATTGGTTTGTGGATGGAAAGGGGTTGACACCTTGTGCACCACACCATACTTTTTCATCAAAGCAGTTATGTGCCTATTGCAGAAATGCGAAACTTGGTCACTAATTATTGCTCTTGGGATGCCGAACCTACAGAAAATGTGAGTCTTGACAAAATCAAAGACAACACGAGAATCATCAGTCCGGGTGGCCTTAGCCTCTAACCATTTAGAAACATAATCCACAGCTAATAGGATATACACAAAACCAAAAGAAGTAAGAAAGGGACCCATGAAATCAATACTCCATACATCAAATATCTCACAAAACAGTAAAGGCTGTTGAGGCATCTTATTCCTACGAGAAATATTTTCTGTCCGTTGGCATTAGGCACAATTCTTACAAACGCTATGTGCATCATGAAACAAGGTAGGCCAGTAAAGTTCAGAATCTAAAATTTTCCTAGCAGTGCGTTGTGGTCCAAAATGACCACCACATGCAGAAGTATGACAAAATTGTAAAACAGATTCAATCTCATGTCTAGGCACACACCTCCTAATGACTTGATCACTACACAGTCTCCACAAATAGGGGTTATCCCATACATAAAATTTGACTTCACTTTTAAGCTTATTTACTTGATGCTTCTTAAAATAAGCAGGTAACTCAGAAGTAACTAAGTAATTTACCAAGTCAGCATTCCAAGGATCTTTACCATCTTTACCTTGCAGCTAATAAAGCTGCTAATTCGGGAAGGTTTCTCTGATGGGAAGACTGTCCAAAGTCAGTAGGATCCAGCTCAAGTGATCTGCTACTAAGTTCTCAGCTCCACTCTTGTCTCTAATCTCAAGGTCGAATTCTTGCAAGAGCAGCATCCATCTAATGAGCCTAGGTTTTGCATCCGGCTTTTTGAACAAGTACTTCAAAGCTGCATAGTCAGAGAAAGCAATTACTTTAGAATTCAGTAAGTATGAACAAAATTAATCTAAAGCAAACACAACAGCAAGAAGCTCTTTCTCAGTAGTGGTATAATTTGCTTGGGCAGCATCCAGAGTGCGAGATGCATAATAAATGACATGGGACAGCTTGTCCACTCGTTGTGCAAGGACAGCGCTTACTGCAAAGTTCGATGCATCATACATCAACTCAAATGGAAACTCCCAGTTAGGTGGCTACATGATGAGAGGAGAAGTAAGACTCTGCTTCAGTTGATCGAAGGTGGCTCTGCACTGCCTATCAAATTTGAAATCCACTTCTTTTTGGAGAAGCCTAGACAGTGGGAGGGCAATCTTGCTGAATTCCTTGATGAATCGCCTGTAAAATTCTGCATGATCAAGAAAGGAACGCACTTTCCGCACACAAGTGGGGTAGGATAAAGAGGCAATAACATCTATCTTAGCCTTATCTACTTCAATTACTTTGCTAGAAATTATATGCCCTAAAACTATGTCTTGTTCTACCATGAAGTGACATTTCTCAAAATTAAGAACAAGGTTAGTCTCAATGCATCTATCAAATACTCTAGCAAAGCTATCTAAACATGCATCAAAAGAGAAGCCATATACAGTAAAGTCATCCATAAATGCTTCCATGCAATGTTCTAAAAATTCAAAAAATATGCTCACCATACACCGCTGGAATGTACTAGGGGCATTACACAGGCCGAAAGACATCTTCCTATATGCAAATGTGTCGAAGGGACAGGTGAAAGTCGTATTCTCCTGATCCTCCGGGACTATGTGAATCTGAAAATAGCCTAAGAAGTCATCTAAGAAGCAGTAATGGGACTTCCCTATCAACCTTTCCAACATCTGATCAATGAAAGGCAGAGGAAAGTGATCCTTCCTTGTTGCTTGGTTGAGTCTTCTATAGTCGATGCAGACGCGCCAGCTATTCTGCACTCTAGTGGGAATCAACTCGTTCTTCTTATTGGCCACTACAATGATGCCACTTTTCTTGGGAACCACTTGTACAGGACTCACCCATTTACTGTTTGAGATGGGGTAAATTATGCCAGCTGATAATAGCTTGCTCACTTCTTTCTTGACTACATCCAAAATCAACGGGTTAAGTCACATTTGTGGCTGCCTCACTGGTGTAGCTTCTTCCTCCAGTAAAATCTTATGCATGCAAGTAGAAGGGCTAATGCCAAGAATGTCTACAAGTGTCCATTCAATGGCTGTTTTCTGCTGCTTCAAGATCTGCAACAACCTCTCTTATTGTTCAGGTTGCAGATTGTTGGCTATGATGACAGACAGCTTCTCTTCTTCTGCCAAGAAGGCATACTTGAGATGATCAGGTAATGGTTTCAGCTCCAGTATAGGTGGCTGCTGTACAAAGGGGACTAATTTGGTTGGAGACACCAAATTTGTTGCCTGAAGCTCAACAACACCTGCAAGCTCTGCACTATGCTCCAAAACAGTCTCATCATATCCCAAATAGTTAGAAATCTCAGAAAAGGCAGCACAACTCCCATCACAATTAGGACATGCAAGGCATTTTAAAGTATCTAGCAAGCCTACTATATCAGGAATTCAGCTACCAATTCAGCATGCACATCATCAACTAACAGGTTTATGACATCTATTTGAAACACTGAAAGCTCTTTTAGAGGGTGTTTCATAGCATCACATAAATTAAAACGAATTACAATGTCACTAAATTCTATGGAAAGGGTACCAGCATGCACATTAATTATGGTCTTAGCAGTTTTAAGGAATGGTCTACCCAAGATCAAAGAGGCATGTTTGGATGTAGACTCATCCTCCATATTTAACACATAAAAGTCAGTTGGAAATATTAAATCATTTACCCTAACCAAAACATCCTCAAGAAAGCCTGCAGGATATGTTGTGCTTCTATTAGCAAGCTAAATGACTACTCCAGTGGGCTTCAGTTCTCCAATTTGCAGTGATGAATAGATGGACTTGGGCATCACTTTGATGGAAGCTCCCAGATCTAGCATGACATTTGTAAATTGCTTGTCTCCAATAGTGCAGGAAATGGTGAAAGTCTCAGGATCAATGCACTTGGATGGCAAGTTAGGTTGAATCATGATTGATACGTTTCTTCTCATGCTCACTTTCTCATTACCTTTCAGCTTCCTCTTGTGGGTACACAAATCCTTAAGAAACCTTGCATACTTGAGAATCTGTTTGATGGCTTCCAGGAAAGGTATATTGACTTCTACCTTCCTGAAAGTATCCATGATCTCTCTATCTAGCTCATGCTCAACAATTTTCTTAGACTGTGTAACTCTGTTTGGGAAGGGGAGAGGAATGCTGGGGGTAGAGCTCTCTGCCTGGTCTTGAAGGTGGAATGGCTGCTGTTTTGGGATAACTTTAGGGGCTGCAGGGTCTGGATCCTTTTCTTGGACAAAATTGGAGACTGTGGAAGGCAGACTAGGTTCTGGAACACTCACTTCCTTGCCACTACGCAGGGTTATGACACTCACATTACCTCTCGGATTGGTGACTGTTTGAGAAGGTAAACTGCTGGAACCTTGAGACTTCAACTCACTAATGGTGCTTGCAAGTTGGCCTATATGAGTCTCCTAGCTCTGAATGCTAGTCTCAGTCCTCTGTTGGAACTGAATGTTGCTGCTAGCCAACTGCTTCACTAAATCTTCCAGGTTCGGTTATGGCTTGTTAGCTTGCTGCATAGGTTGCTTCATTGGTACTTGGAACTGCTGGTTGGTTGAACTTGCATTGTATCTAGGCTGGTACGTTTGACCAGAATTGCCTCCATACCTCAAGTTCGGGTGATCTCTCCAGCCAGGGTTGTATGTAGAAGAGTGAGGGTCATATTTGGGCTGCTGGTAAGGTCTGCCAGGAAAGACACCAGCCACTACTTCAGTGTTATCTTAGAGGGTAGGGCACTGATCCGTCATATGACTGGCTAGGGCACAAATTTCACAGAGCTTGACAGGAGCTTGAACTAGTGTGTGACCCATTGCTAATTATCTAACCAAAGAGGTTAGTTCCTCCAAACGGTTCTCCACCCTCTATTGATCCACCATCTGCACCTCATTCACTCCCCTAGCAGTAGTAACTATCCTTGTGCCAAATTGCTGCACATTAGTTGCCATGTTTTTTATTAAGTCTCTTGCAGCCGCAGGAGTCTTGTCCACCAAGGCTCCTCCAGAAGCAGCGTCCACATAACTCCTATCCATAGGAAGAAAACCTTCATAGAAGTATTGGATGAGTAGTTGGTCACTTATTTGGTGATAAGGACAGCTCCCACACAGTTTCTCAAATCTCTCCCAGTATTCATGTAAAATCTGTCCAGTATGTTGCCTTATGCCACATATCTCTTTCTTGATGGCAGCAGCTCTTGAGGCAGGAAAGAATCTTTCAAGAAAGTTCCTTTTCAAGTCACTCCAGCAGTGATGATGAATGACTGCAAGTATAACCAATCATTTGCTGCTCCATCTAATGAAAAGGGAACGACCCTCAGCTTGATGTGCTTTTCTTCAATTGACTGAAGCTTCATGGTAGAACACGCTATGTGAAATTCCTTCAAATGCTTGTGAGGATCTTCACCTGCAAGTCCATGAAACTTTGGGATCAAATGTATTAATCCAGATTTTAATTCAAAATTGGCATCAAGGTACTGAATACACAAAGACTGGTAATTATCATCAAGGGCAGCTAATTCCTTAAGAGTCCTAGCCCTAACATGTATGTCATTATTTCCAACCCCATTATTAGCAGCAAGATCAACCTCATGATTAATGTCATTGACAGCTATATTATGCTCTATATGATTAGGAGTTCTACGTGCCTTAGCAAGTGTGCGCAAAGTTCTCTCTATTTTAGAATCACTTTCAAGTAGTTCAGAATGAGAGGATCGAGTCATACACCATGCAAATAAAATGACAAAAATACTCTAAAACACACTAGCACATACAGAAACAGAAAAATAGGGAAATAGTGAAAGAAATGGGCAAAATCCAAAACACACCAAATGCATTAGATAAAGGCAAAAAGACACCAAAATAACACTAGTTGACCCATCTAAACATTTTTAAAAAAATTTCTACCACCACAGCATGAAAGCTTGATAAAAATGAAACTCAAAAATCAAATAAAAAATCTTAAAAAATTGGAAAAGTGGTCAAAACGATGGAATTCAGCTTAAAAATNGAGCTAATCGTAGCCCTCGTCTCGTAAGGCCAAGAGTTCTGCCATTCCTCTCTGTCAACTCGAAGTCTAAGGCAAGGAACTATCTATATTAAAGAGGGTATTCCAGGCCAGGCACCTTTCCTCATTTAAAAGCGCAATCACAACTGTCGAAGCGAGTGCTCTACTATCTCCGCTCCGATAAGATGGATGGGCTTCATCCAATAGCAAAAATAGTAAAATAAGATGACATAGAAGGAAAGCTGGGGGGGAGATTCATTTAATCAGTAGTTAAGATAGCCACACCCACGGACATCAGGAAGTGAATCAGTAGCTTTGAGACTGGAGCTAGTGGCATAGATTTACTTTTCATCTTTCGAGCCCAAGCCCCTTCATTCTAATAATAATGAAGCCGGTAGGCCCAATCCGCTTATCATTTCTCAGAACAGCGGCCTACCGCTGACTGACTTTTTTTCCATAGGAGATCTGGTTGTCCAATACGAGTGGCAAATGCGTGCACCTCTTTCAGAGCCTCTTTGAAAGCCTTGCTTGGGCCTTACTTAATAGTAAGTTGGGATGTCTTTCTTCAGTGGATGAATCGATTTTTGAATAAGCACTCGCCATGTCAAGTCAGCTAGTCATTCAACTAATCCCGTCCGCTTCCAATTTTCAAAGTCAGAAGCCGATGCCACTTTTTAAGGAGTAATCGAATCGGAAGGAACAACAGAAGGAATCAACATAGGGAGTTAGCTTATCCTTCGAGGACAACACTCACCTCCGCCACCGGATCTCGAAACCGAATCTTTCACCGACTCTCCAAAACACCACCAGTAAAGCTAGTTTCACGGACGGCATAATAGGGAGATTCCATTGCTTTTTAGAGCATATATATGATATGAGAATCAAATCAAACAATTTCATTGCCTCGTATTCCTCCTCCTCCAATGACCACACCTTTATCTCGTTTTCCATACCGGATAGATAATTCCTTACGGGATAACTTCTGATTGAATCCCTTTTGTTTTGAATGCCTGCCTCTCATGAATTCCCTCCCGGAGACTGGAGTTGATCAACGGATACTGCTCAACCCTTAGTAACTGGACCGATTCCTTGGTCAATTTGACTGGCCTGCCCCGCTCTCTTTTCAACTTAGTTTTTAGTACTTCGGAGTGGTGCATACTCTCCGGCTTGTCTATTGAATGAATCTTATGCTTGTCAGGTCCACTCCTGTGTCTTCTCTTGCCTATCGTTTACTTCGGTGACTCCAACCCCGGAAACATGATCTCTTCCACTAACCTCTTCCTGTGAACTTCCTTAGTCCCTATCTAATAGTCACCCCTATCTAATAGTCACCCCTGTAGACTAGGCGTCTACACACAAACGAATGTCACAGTATTTGTGAGACTAGAGATTTTTTTTCCAAGGTGCTAGAAGAGCCCAGCTGACCAGCAATGGTCCTAGAGACACAGAAAAAGGCAGAAGGCCCATAGCAACAACTTACTTATTGCCTTACCACTCTCCATCATGGGTGAGAGCAGCTGGGGATCATAGCACCCCAAAGCTGTAGTAACTCAGTTCTCACCTCTACACTGAAGATCCTCTCATCTATGGAATGGATCACTCATCTCAATACTGACAGTCTGTCCCAGTGTTTAGCCCAACAATTCTTAGGCCACTCAGAAGAAATTACACAATCCCCCATGTCAATGATCACTCCAAGATCAGTTCAGCCCATACATGAAGCAAAGTTTGTAAACGCTGATCCATACTTACGTGTCGAAAGTGAGTTATATGCACATGTCCAAAAACCTTCTAGAACANCCAAACCCACGATATGCATGAGCCTTGTGCATGCATGGAGCGACGTCAGCATCACTGTAGTTATCTATTAAAGTAGTGTTTATTGTGTAGCAGTCTAGTACTCCACTAGTAATAGATATATATTTAAGTAATGTAGTCTAGTACTCTACTAGTAATAGTATAGGTTCCAGTAAAGTAGTAATATATTAATAGATATTTAATAGTTATCTATTAGAGTAGTACTGGTTATCCTGTAAAGGCTACGGCTTTGAACTTGGCTCAACACGTTGGCTGTTGAGGGAGGAATCAATAAATTTCAGTTCCAGAGTTCTCCGGCCAATTGAACCTTCTGCGACTTTCTTTCCTTCCCTCTTCATTGGAAACTTAGTTCGTCCTTATCCCGGCCGTTCGAAAAGTATCGCCAAAAATCCGTAAAATGATTAGCCCATAGCCCCTGCTTCTATCATTGGTGCTATGATCGTCTAATAGTAGTAGAATAAGACACATAAAGGTTTTTGGCTTGCAATAAAGCTAGGGTCCTGATCGAGCAACTAGTAGTCCTATCTATCCACCTCTCCAGACACAATATCTTGAGTACCTATGATGGTGACCACATCTGCTGGCATGTGATGTTTGGACATAGAATCGAGTCCTTGTGAATGGGCAGAGCCAGGTGCTCTTATTTTACGACGGTAGGGACGATTGCTTCCATTACTGACCAGAAAGACACCAAATTCTCCTTTAGGTGCTTCAACTGCGGTATAGGTAGAAGGAGCTGGTACGGAAAAACCTTCTGTATAAAGTTCGAAATGGTGAATTGAGGTAGAGTAGACCGATGATCCTGTAGTCATTTGGCCGGCTATGGAAAGAAAAAGCTTGCATCTGCTCTCCCTATTATATAACCGGTCCCATCTCTCTCCAAANTCAATAACCGGGCTTGGAAAAGAGAATGAGAATCTCGTTCAGCAAGAGGCTGGGTTTTTGGTCTTTCTACGTTTCCGCTTATGCTCCTTGTTTATGAATTCATCCTTGCAGAGCTCAAGGAGTTAATGAAAGCAGAACTTGAGGATTCTCTATCAGAACTAGTTTGTGGTCTCCTCACACGTAAGATAGTCAAAGGTATCTTTATGCCTATTATCTATGGCAAAACTTTAATGAGCACGGTCGTCGATCTAAAAGCCCATCTCTCTCACTACCTCACTCATAAGGAATGCTTCAATGTTGCCTCTGTCTGCTTTAAGTTCTGGAGGACGAAATATCAGGGCATGGAATGCCTGATCCGGTTGATCCGCCACGCACCAGAGAGGAGGGGAAGAGAAAGAGAGAGATATGAGAGAGGAGGGGAAGAGAGGGAGATTCAGCCAGCCCAAATTAAGAGAGAGAGAGAGAGAGAGAGATGGCAGAGAGAGAAAGATATTGCGGGAGAAAGAGAGAGATGAGAGGGAGAGAGAGAGAGATAAGAGATGAGAGAGAGATGAGAAATGAGAGAGGAGAGAGAGAATTTTTTTTATTTTTTTAAAGTGCCACGTCAGCATTTAACGGCCACGTCAGCACTTAACGTGCCACGTGGCCTTTTCTGTTAAGTCCAATTAACGGACATAAGCGGAGGACGAAAATGGCTGACGGAACAATCTTCCAAGGACTAAAGTGTCGGTAAAAATCTTTGGAGGACTAAACTGTCACCGAACCTATCTTTCGAGGACCAAACAGGGGTTTTACTCTAAAAAATAACACAAAAACAGAAACACTAAACAGGGAAAGAAAACCTAAACAAATAAGGAAAACAAAATAGGAAAGCAAGTAGAACATGAGGAGAATGATGAAGAAAAATGACCAAAAACAAGAACAATAAGCAATCAAAATAGTAACGAAAGAGTCCTAAGAAGATTAATATGTTAGGTGAAATCCCCGGCAATGGCGCCAAAATTTTGACGGGTGCCGAATCGTACAAAATTATAATACTAATTGCAACTAAATTGTAGTATAGGATGCAACCAGTGTCGTCTCCCAATGATTCACTAGAACAATTAATCTATTAGAACTTAAGCAGGAACAGGGGTTTGTTGTTGAATACAGAATAATCAGAATTCAGAAAACAGTAAATAGGATTTAATCAAATAAGAGAAAACGTAATCAACTCAAGCAGGCAACCAAACTTTAATCCATCATTGTTCACTAAAGATAACCTAGATCTGATTTAATTCTTGGTTAAGTGTTACTTGGAACCCCTAACAGTAATACTTAGAATTCCTACTGATTTACCAATCAGGATTCAATTAATCATGAAATTAAGAATCTAGGCAATCGCTCTATATCACTAAGTCCAGATTAATTTAAGAACCGAATTATCCAAGCTAACTATATATTAAAAACCTTTAAAATATTATTATCAATATGATTACTGTGATAAATCTAATCAACCGATTTAAATTCATATAAAGCATGCATGCAATCAAAATACCATTCAATCACATGAAGAAGTGAAGAAGCAGTAATTCAAATTAAATTAAATCAAATCCGGTTGAAGCACATAAACTTTGGATTATTAAGTTTAACTCCTCTTGAATTGATTACAAACGAACTTAGTCTTCCATGGAAGACTTAAACAGAAGCAAAGGTAGAAATTCGAATTCAGCAACAGGAGGCAGCAACAGCAGCTCAAGGTAATTTTGTTTATGATTTTCCTCAACAACTTGAGAATAAATACTAGCTGGCTGCCTCATCTAGGTTTCCTAATAGTTTCCTAATTACAAAATAAACCTAATTTCCTAAATTATCAATGGTAAAAACGTGATCAAGCCCTAGTGTCATGTGTGCTAGCCCAATAAGCAGATGTTGACCCAAACAAACATGCTCTGGTCCAATAGGCAGGCCTATGGAGAGGAATCAGTCAATGCTGGGCAGATCTAGAAAATTGGGACTTCTTGCATGTGAATTTCAGTTATCCATATGCGAGAATCAGCTTCTGGCCTCTTCATATGAAATGTAGTATTTTTTGTTAGCTTTCCAAAAAAACTAGAATCACATCAATCGGATATTTGTAGCTCAAGATATGGTGAAAAATGTAAGCCATGCCAGAATTCAACCGTTATGTAATTAAAATGTATAAGCACTAACAAGTCCGAATCTACAAAACATGTCTAAGGGCCATAAAAATCACTAGAAACACACACTGAAAGACTAAGTATAAGGGAAACAAATAATATAAAATAATGTGTTATCAGTAGAAGCATGAAAAAAGGCAGTGTTCCTATCTCCTAACTCTAATCAATCGATGCGAGATTTGGTTGCCCAAAGTTCCTCTTCCACTTCCATAATGTCTAAATATTCTTTAGACAAGTCTTTTTCCAGCCTAATCAGGGATTCTGAAGAGATGAGACATTTATGGATCCTATGTAATCTTGCAAGGATTATTTTTTTCCTTGAGAAAATGTTACCAAAAGTAAACTGGTTCCAGGACCTTGCCATGGCTTCGAGATTATTAACAGCTGAAGGAATGTTGTCCTCATCTATCACCCAAGCTTGCTTTACAACTTCTTTGAAGCTGGAATGTTTGAACCACATAAGTTATAGTCTAAATGGGCGATCCTTGTGAGCGAAAAAAATGTGGGTTGGTGAAAATGATTTGACAGTGGTCTGAAGTAACTCTTGGAAGATGATATAGTTTAGATTCTGGCCAAGTATGAAGCCATGCAGAGTTTGTACAAGCTTTATCCAATCTAGTTCTAACGAGGTGACCATTATCTCTCTTGTTTATCTAAGTGAAGGCAGGCCCAACAAAACCTATGTCTAACAGCCCACAATTATTCAGACAATCTTGGAATCTACTAGCCTGTCTATAATTAATTTGATTACCCCTAGTTTTTTAGAGGAGGTTAAAACCTTATTAAGATCTCCTATTATGGCCTAAGGAAGATTGTGAGTGAGAGAAATGTGCTCTAAATTTTCCCAAAGCAGAAACCTATGGTTTACATCTGGGCTAGCATAAAGGCCTAATACAATACAGAAGGAATTTTGTACCTTTGTTGTTACGTGAATCCCCTGAAAATTTTTCCATAGCAGATTTATTTCCACTGCTTCCCTTTGCCACAGGAGCTATATGCCAAAAAGACCCAGCGAGTCCACTATCTCAAAACCTGAGAAATCGAATGACCTCACTATCCCCTCAATTCTTGTTTCGGTAATGAATACCAAATATGGTTAATATTTTTGCATTAAATCTTTGGGAACTCTCCTGAAATTTGGTCTTGCTTCCCCACGAACATTCCAAGCCAGCACTTTCATAAGGAAGTTTGTTTGCATGGGACTATTCACTGAGACCTCTGAGGAGTTCGAATAAAAAAGGTCTAGGTCCACCCAACGTTGCATCCTTGGCCTTGACAGTTGGTAGTTCTGTAGGTGTGGCTTGCAAGTCACCTTGAACTGAGGGCATCTAATGTCTAGCCTTAAATAAAACTTGACAAAAACGTGGGTGACGTCCATTGTCAAGCTAGCAAAGGAAACCCCCATCTTGTGGTTCCCTTGAAGATCCTCCTTTAGGTAGTTCATGTGAAGAAGACAGAGTTTCATCGTTGGGTCCCAGGTCTAGTTCCTTGGTGCATTTAAAGTCCTTCTTGGTAAAGTATCATTGACTGAAAGTTTGAGGGGTAGGAGCACTAAGATTAGCTGCTCTTTGCTCAACCTCAGAATTTTTTTGGATGGTGGCTACATCCTTCAGAGCTTTCAGCTGAGCTATTGATAGCAGGTTGGCAAAAGTTTGGATCCAAATGGCTTGCTTGTGGAGTCCCTTCCAAAGATTCTCCCATAGTTGGTAATGCATCCTTACCAAAGCTTTCTGGTTCTCTACACTCCACAAGTGATGTTGAGGTGCAACTGACCTTCTTGGATGACCTTGGGATGTCATCTAGTAGAGCTGGTTGCGGAGATCCTTCTCTTCCTCTTCCCTTGCTAGTTGGAGGTTCTGAAGAATCTCGTGTTGGTCTTCCTCTGAAATGTTCATGATATGCTGCATTGGGATCATGAGTGGGGTGACCATGCTGAGCATTCTTTTCTCTAGGGCTTTTTGGTCGTAGTGGCGTCTTAGAGATTCTTTCTCCAGATGTCGAAGACGGTTGCTTCTCATGGTTCGTGTCCTTCTAAGCATTGTCACATATTACTATCCCTTGCTCTCTCGTGGGATGTTTTGGTGTTACTAGAGTTGGTTCTTCAGAGTTGAAAGTCATTTCTAGATTTTGTGCGAATATTTTCGTATCGCCAGAGAGAGAGATTTTTCAAGATTAGCATTTTCTTTTCCTTTTGTCTTACTATTGCTTTCTGGGATACATAAATTGCCATTTTGATCATTGGCTAAAACCCCAATGTTTTGGAATGCATATAGTAACACCCTTTTGGACACATTTCCAATCGTTGGAGCATAAGTAGTTGTGCCCTATGACTGACCTGTAGCCAGCGAGGTGGCTAAGGTTGTTTCTGATATAATAGGACCCAACTTTACTGATCTATCTTGCGCTGACTTCCTTTTCTACTGGAGAGAATGGCTTTTGTTTGCAATTGATTTGATCGGAGCTTTCTGGCGCCACTTCTTATGCTGGATTTCAAAATTTGAAATTTCTAATAGTTTTTAGTGTGACGTTGGCTGGGGTTGTGGTCTCCATTTCTGGTTGGTGACCTTGGTCCATTCATTTTCTTGGGTTGAAACCTTCTTCTTGTCTTTGTCTTTGTCTGTGAGAGGCTGCATTGTTTCATTTTTTGCTTCATCCTTTGCTGCTTTAGAGAAACATGAGGTTTCAATATGACCCATTCTTCCACAATTCGAACATAGGTAGTTTTCAAAAACTATTTCCTGTACGTGCCCGTCTATGGAAATGGAATAGGTCATTTTTTCTTTTTCAATCTAGATGCACATAGTGGCATATCTTGCCTTCTCCTTATTTGACGTTTTTGCATCTATTTTGATAAGAACTCCCAAAGAATTCCCTACCCGTGTAAGAATGTCAACATCATAGTATTCTAGTGGGAGATAAGGAAGCCTCACCCAATGGATAACCAAATTATTTTTCAAGGCTTCTTCCGGATTGAAGTTTTGCTCCCATTTTCTCAAAGCTATATGGTGTTGGCCTAAAAATCATGGCCCTTTTGTTAGCACTATCTCAAAGTCTTCATCGCATCCCAAATGAACTGCAAAGAAACTCTAATGGTCCATTTTACTAGCCCAGTATATTAAAAGGCCCACTGATCCTAACTACCTAATATCTAATGACCTAGTCCACCAAGGACCCCCAGCAACCCGCTAGCTCAGGGTTCCTGTTTCCTAAAATTAGCCCCCTCCCCCAAATCAAAGGTAGAGGACTTTTGAACCTACACTTATGATTTATGATATCTAGCTCGGACTAAGCTCATTTGACTGTCGGAGCCCGGAAATACCAACCGGCCATGTTTACCCATTTTCAGGTTAGCTCAGACATACCTGACCTTCGTGATGAGTATCGACCTTTAACTCAGGCATCGTCATTTGGCGTCGTCTGTGGGAATCGTCCCACTCAGATCTCCTTCAACACCTACAAATCTCATTGGTTGATCCTGAGACTAGCGATATGGATGCGGGTGATTCATCCACCCCAACAACCCCACCTTCCACCCAACTGGACATCTCCACGCCAGTCAAAGAATCATCCGCCCAACCTTCGATCTTGAGGGTCTTACCTCGCATGACCCGGCCAGCAACTAATCTTGAAACTATCCCAGAAGCTCCTTCCAAGGACGCACACCCAGAACAATTCGGAGATACTTTGCATTTCCTTATGCAAGAAATTCAGAGTTTGAAGCAAGAACAACTTGTAGACAGGGCGGAGATAGCCGAGTTTAGGATGAGGGAGAATATCAAGGAGACCGAATCCTCCGGACATTCGCTATACCAACCATCTACAGAGGTCGCGAGCAGCGGTTCGTAATTTACTAAAGATCTCCCCACCAACCTCTTGAGCAATTCAGAAGCTTCCTTACACACGCGCAAAGGAAAAACTTCTCAGATTTTCAACTCTCCCAAGCTCTCCCAGCCCATCGAGGAAAGGCAGAAAAAAATGGGAAGACATCCTTTCACCCAACATATCCTTGATTACGCTGTTCTGACCACCTTCCGGTTGCCTTAGCTTGAACCATTCGATGAATCATCTGATTCTAGGGAACATTTAGAGAAGTACAATTACATTATGCTCCTAAACGGCACCTGTGATGAGATCATGTGCCGAGCTTTCCCCACTACTTTGCGCCTAGCATCCCTTCAATGATTCTCTAACCTCTCCCCCAATAGCATTTCTAATTTTGATCAGTTATCCGAGCTCCTACAAGCTCGCTTTTCCACAAGCATGACTCACCAGCTATCTTCTGCTATTCTAGCCACCTTGAAGCAAGAAGACAATCAATCCTTGAAGGACTATATGAGTCGATACACCAGGTTCTCCTTACAAATCCGAAATTTAACAGATTCTGTAGGCATGCATGCCATTCAGGCTGGCCTCCGACCAGGACGGCTACACGAAAATTTGACACTGGATCCACCAAAAAACCTCTCCGAGCTCCTCACCATGACTTCTAAGCACATCAATCTGGAAGAGGTACTAGGCCATTTGGAGAATAACAAGCGAAAGATAAAAAACCTCAGGAGGATTGAAAGGGAGGTAGGAGGGAAAAATCTCCTGTCCGACCCCAGTTTGAGGCGTTCACCCCCCTGAATCAACCCAGAACTCGGGTCCTGGAAGAAATATGTCAAACAAAGCTTGCCCAACTTCCACAACCGAGAGGGGACATGGGCGCTGATAAAGAGAAATATTGTGCTTTCCACAAAGGGAGGGGCCATGACACTGACAATTGTAGGCACCTTCGAAATCTCATAGAAGACTTGTTAAGGAGAGGATACTTACAGAAATTTGGGGCTAATGTTACTTCCTCGGCCCAGAGACCTCGGAGTAGAGGAAATCATTCCCTCAGGTCTCCCTCGAGGAATCCCAACCCCAACCGGAATCGGCGTCGAAGTCGATCACCAATTCGACGTCCACCGACCCCTCAAGGAGACCCGAGACGCAACGCCACAGGAAACATAGACACAATAGCAGGCGGTTTCGCAGGAGGAGGAGTATCCAAGTCTTCTCGGAAGAGACATGCACAAGCTGCAAAAAAGCACAAGAAATAAGTTCTCTATACCACTACTGTGGTTTGCAAAAATCAGAATACCAAGGTCATATCATTTTCAGATAACGACTATGGATCTATAGACAGGGAGCATGACAACCCTGTGGTAATTTCATGTTTCGTGGCCAACTATGAGGTGCAAAAAGTCTTAATAGACCAAGGGAGCTCAGCAGACTTCCTTTTTTATCTCACTTTTACACAGCTGGATATCCCATCCTCCAACCTCGAGTATTACTCTGGGACTCTGGTCGGTTTCTCTGGAGCTCACGTCGATGTACGAGGAACTATAACTCTTCGAACTATGATCGGAGAGTACCCAGATTTGGCCAGTGCGGAGGTTAGATTTTTGGTTGTTGATTGCTCGTCAACCTACAATGCAATTTTAGGGCGGCTTGCCCTTAAAAAAATGGATGTCATCGTCTCAACAAAGCATATCTTCCTCAAATTCTCAAGGATGTTGAGGAAGATTGGGCAAGCTAGAGGAGACCAACTCCTTGGAAGAACATGCTATAATACTAGCCTGGCCATTGATTATTCGAAACCTCCAAAACATAGCAGCTCGAGAAAGATAACTCTGAACAGCCAAATCCCCCTCCAAGAGCTTGACAACAGAAAGCAAGTGGCCGATCAAAGACCCGAGCCTAAGAGAGATCTCATAGCTTTTCAAGTCGGCCAAAGCAGTGACCAGACAGTCCAAGTAAGATCTGGTATGCCACCAGAGAACATTAAGAAACTAGTCGACCTTCTAGCAGCAAATTCCGACATGTTTGCGTGGACGGCTTCTGACATGCCAGGTTCGGAATCCCACATACCATAACAACAGAAAATGGAAGTCAGTTCACCGAAGTAGGGTTTCGAGCTTTTTGTGTCGACTTAAAGATCATACTGAACTTCACATCGGTCGAGCATCCTCAAGCAAATGGGCAAGTCGAGGTAGCAAATTGAATAATACTTGAAGGATTAAAAAAGAGTTGGATCACGCTAAAGGAAGTTGGACTGAAGAGCTTCCTTGGATACTATGGTCTTACTGGATAACTCCCCAGACCTCCACCAAAGAATCACCTTATAAACTTACATATGGAGCTGAAGCAATGATACCGGTGGAGGTCAGAGAGCCAAGCTGGAAGAGGGAGAACTTTCATACCAAGAATAACTAAGAAGCAATGCAAACCAACTTGGACTTGCTTGATGAAGAAAGAGAAAAAGCTAGACTTACCATGCTAGCATACAAGCAACGAATTACGAGATATTACAATGCCAAAGTCAGAACTAGAGAGTTCCAAGCAGGTGATCTCATCCTCCAAAAAGCAGACATCACGCGGAAACACTTCAACGAAGGCAAGCTTGCTCCAAATTGGGAAGGTCCATACCGAGTACAAGAGGTCTTAGGCAAAAGGGCCTATAGACTTGTAACTAGATAGGGTCTTCAGGTCCCCAAAACTTGGAATGTAAGCAACCTCATAATATATGAAGAGTAGTATTTTATCAAAAATAGAATATCGATCTCCGTTTGCAACCTCCATCGTGAGTACAAATCGATCTCCGTTTGCAACCTCTATTGCAAGTTCAAACCAACCTATGTTTGTAACCTTCATAGAAAATGCAAATCGACCTATATTTTTTTAATCTTCTATGGATACGCATACATCAAGGGTAAACATTCTAGTTAGAATTAATTAATCAAATGCCTTTTGACTATGAAGTCATTGCTCGGAGTACATTGATTACTTGAGTTAAATTTAATGAGCTTGGGATTAATTGAAAAACTAGAGCTCTCAAGCTCATTTTTACCTCAGTTTAATTATTGAGTCTCTTATTACGCAAGTCATGAATTAAACAACACTCGTACTTGGTATTACGTTTGGAAATCTAGTTATAGTTAGTCATTTTATTTTTTAGCTTTGAGTATATAGAAGTCCGAGCTCAAAGGGAAGGATCTCAAAAAATTGATATATTCATTCACTTCTAAGAAACTTGTACATATTTTTCACAAGAAACTTCACAAAATATATATACAAGTTAAAAACTAAGGGTCCGAGCCCCCTACTTGTGGTTGTCTCTCAACGACTTCCTCTTCAGTTGCCGAGTCATAATCCTCTCCAGAATCTTCGAGCTGGAGCTCGGCATCCTCACCTACGCCCCCAGCGTCATCTTCGCCTTCATCCTCATCCGCAACCAGTTGACCATCCCGAACCACCTTAAGGTAGTCCATCAGATTTGGTCGGAGATCGGGGAACTGTAACTTAGCTTGCTCAATGGCGTTCTTAAAGCCCTGCTCTAAGGCCACGACATAATTTTCCCCGATCTTGTCCTCAGCTCTCTTCTTCAGCCTGGCCTTGGATAGTCGCGCTCTCTCCACTTGTCGGCGCATCTGGTCCTGGGTTTGCACTTCCCTATCACACGCCTCTTGCATGAGTTTTAGAGTCTCCTGCAGTTGCCGAGTTCCGGCTTCATGTTGCCCCTCCAATTCTTGCTTTTTAGTAGTAAGGCATCGAACCTCCGCCTCAGCTTTATTAAGGGCAACCATGGTAACGGTCAAATGTTAGAGCTCCAACTTCTCTTTTTCCTTCCACAGCTTCTGAAGATCTTCCTCGACCTTCTTCAGAGCCTCTTGAGCGGACTCTTTCTCAATACGGGCGACCTCCATTTCCTCTCGCAGCTTGTCTAGGGATTCTGTGCCCCCTAGTCTATGTTGCAAACCCCGGATCACAACTAGATCTCGGGTTGCATTGGCAAGCAAATACTTGAGCAGCATCTTCTCCAATGTTTTCTCAACCCGCTCCATGTCAATTTTGGTGAAGACGACATTGACCCTCTCCTAGAAAGGGAACCGAGTATTCCAGAATGAGATACTCGAATGATCGGGATCCCCTTCAGCTAAATCAACAGTAAAAAGATCAAAAGGCAAAGGCCTGACGTCGATACTCGGATCTCCAGGTTGAATAGAGGAATCGTTGGGCCTTATTTGCTCAGTGTGGGACGATTTGTGTTTCTTCAAACTCCGCTCCCTATGTCGAAGCTCAGAAGAAGGCGTGTCAACCATCAGACGTTTTCCTTCTGCCCTCTCTCTAGAGGCGACCGGAACCACCTTTGCCATAACAGGTTTGACCCTGGCCATTTTAGTCGCGGCAGGTTCAACCCTGACTGTATCATCGTCAGTAAGAATGACCATGACAGACTCAGCCAATGTCACTGGGGGCACTTCCCTTGCCCTAGCGCTTACATCGGCCGAAGTCCCCTCTGTCCCCCCGGTCGGCTTCTTTACAAATTTGGCGAGCTTCGATAGACACACCATCTCCTCCTTGGTGATTTTCTTTTCTGCAAAAAGCAAACAGAAGTAAAATCAGTTAGCTGTCTTAAACAAAAACATAAGACAAAAAAGCTATAAGTACCGACCGATCAGATCCCTCACCCTCAACTTCACGAGCTCGGATTTTTCGTACGTCAGCTCAACTATTTCCCTTATTATCCATCGAGCCTCTTGGCCGTACTCCCCCATAGCCCGAGCTCGTTGCTTGTTGATGTATTGACTCCATCTTAAAGGGAATCGAGGGCTCCCATCTTCCCTTAAGAAGAAAGCTTTGTCCGGTATGGGTACCCCATCCCAGGTCGGCACGGTGACATGAAAAAATTGGTCTTTTCATCCTTTCACCGACTCCTTGACTAGTTTCTTCAGAGACAGTCGATGATGGCTAACAATGTATACGTATTCCTGGTTAGACTCTCTTATGTCTTTTAAACCAAAAAAATGAAAAAAATAAGTCTACCCGGGCATCTACGAGAAGAATATCACACATGGTTTGGAAAACTCGAAGAAAACCCAATCCGTTAGTATAAAGCTGGGTAGGGGCCACATTCACAGTACAAAAAAACTCCATTTCGAAGTCCGTAAGTGGAAGCTCGGCCCCCACCCTGTCTAAGAAAGCTACATTAAAAGTAAAAAAAACCTATTATTAGGGCAAATCTCACAGACTGGGGAGCTTGGAGGACAGACCTCTAGGTTAAAATCATGGTAGTCTGTAATTATTTTTTCACAATCTTCCCATAAACCCTCTAAAAACTCAGGACTAATGGAGGACTTAATCGACCTAACCTTTTGGTGGACAAAAAGGGGGACAGAGGCCCTCATAGCACGAACCTCTACCATGGACCTATCAGAAGACGTAGACGGAGTACCGGAACTCTCACCAGATGAGCTCATTTTTTCAGAAAAATAGTAAACTCGACCTAAGAATCCCAAGAAAATGGGTCGCAGGGAAGAGGATTATCTACCTGAATGATCAAAATCCGAGCAGAGTTTTGGAGCACTCGAATTTTATAAAATTCTCTCCAACCTCAATTCGTTCTCTGAAGATTTTCTTAAAAGAGTAGAGCACGATTCAAGGTCCTTCCTTATATAGCACAAAAAATTCTTATCCGACGGTTCGAAACAACCGCATCCAACGGACAATAGGCAGTCGTCGCCAAGCTCGGGAAGCTCAAATGTCACATCCGCAACAGATTTCCCACCTCGAGATGCTCAACCTAACAAAGATATCATTACCACCGTATTGGCGACTCGTCGTATCGCAACATGTGGCGGTGCAACGAATAATGAACGGTCGTGGTAAAATTACCATTTTTACACCGTTTTGATACTCGGACATCGGTACAACCGATTTACGAGCTTCTGGGGGGCAAGTGTAATGGTCCTTTTTATTGGCCTAGTATATTAAAAGGCCCACTGATCCTAATGGCCCAATATCTGATGACCCGGTCCACCAAGGACCCCCAGCAACCCGCCAGCTCAAGGTTCTTGTTTCCTATAAATAGCCCCCCCCCCCCCCAATCAAAGGTAGAGGACTTTTGAACCTACACTTATGATTTATGATATCTAGCTCGGACTAAGCTCATTTGACCGTCAGAGCCCGGAAATACCAACCGGCCCTGTTTACCCATTTTCAGGTTAGCTCAGACATACCCGACCTTTATGACGAGCACTGACCTTTAACTCAGGCATCGTCAGAAACCTTTACCTATCTCTATGAGTGAGATGGGTTGTTCTAGCTTCCAGATACTTTCTAGTGTTTCCTTCAAGTCTTCTTGTTGAGTGATTCACCCACATACCCTAATAAGCATTGTATGGGACCAATGGGCTCTGATATGAGCTCTGTCTTCATTAGAGAGTGTTATAGAAGGGCAAAACTCCCCTCTCTAGTTTAGGGATTCTACAGTAACAATCTCATCTTCAACAATCTCCTCATGGGTTGTACTATTTTGGTTTCCTCCCATGCACTTGACGTAACCCGCTCTTTGCATACTATTTCAGAAATTGTTGGTCGGTTCTCATCCTTGTTGCCTTCTTTGGACTTTTGTTCCTAATGAATAAAGAGTAAGTTCCACTTGCTCTTGATCCCTTGTACTACTTTATTGTATGATTTCCTCTGATTGATGAATGAAGCCTTGCCGAAGCCTTTCATTTTTTTCTCTCCCTTAAATCTTTCACATAATAGTTTATGTAACCTTCTTCTTATTTCTTTATCACATAGATAATGAGCTACAAAATATCACAAACTTTAGTTTTGGCCTAGGTGTTTTTTTTATTCAGCACAGTGCTTGTATTTTTTCTTTTATATAAAGTGTTCGTTATTTAATCCCTAACTTACACATTTTGCTTCAATATCATCATTTTGTTATTATGCCACTAACTACACTAACCAAAATGCTGGGTAGACAATGAAATGTGATATGGCAATTAAGTTCCAAATTGGCATTTCCTCTTGCCCATTTCCAGTATTATCACCATTAGCACCTAAAACGATATCATTTAATAAGTTTTTTTTTAGAAAAAGTATAATTTATCTCTTCAACTTTGGCTAATATGCAATTTACCGAAGTGTTTAAAAACGTGAAAAAGCTCCCTTAAGCTTCCAAAATGTGAGATAACTCCTTTTCTCAAATGTCTATCCACAAATTAATGGGAAATATCACGTGCAGGTCACTTGAGTCAAATTAACTCCTATAATGGGAAATATCCACAAATTAATAGGGTTTAAGTTGCACATGGATGGCATGTGGCCATTCTCCCTTCTCCATCTAAATGAAAACTTATCTCCATAAAAGCAAACTTAGGGTTCAATTTGGGAAATAGTATAACAGAACCATCATTTGAAGGGTGACACAAAAAAATTAGAGGGAGATTTGATGCAATACCATGGCTAGTAGGGCAAAAATGGAATAGAAAAAGGAATAGCCATGAAACCTATATGCCATTGGGCAAACTATTTGCTGTGAGAACTTGAACTTTCTTTGACAAGGGCTGAGGCTAGGACATTCGCACAACAACAATGACGTTTGGCTCAGGTGGGTAGCTGATTTTTCCCAAAAACGCACATGGATACTACATTTTAATCCTACTTGACAAATAACATTACATGTTACACTTAATTGTGACATGTCAACAACTTCGTTAGTTCATTTAAGAATTGTAGATGACGGACCAAACTGATAGCGAACACAACAATGGTGGACTAAAATATAGTTTTTGTCACTTGTTGCCAAAAGAAAAGGTTTATACTAAACCCATTAAAAGGATTATATTTTATAGGCCAATACAAAAATGATCTCATAACAATGCAAACAATGCCTAAGTTTAACACTATCTAACACATAGGATGAAATGACTAAAATATTTCTCGATGCTACGTGGTTATTTTGTTTATATACCCTTTGTCAAATCCAGCTTCTCCAATCACCATCTCCTTCTTCTTCAATTCATGCTCCATTATCATCTCATTCATCGCTAACACCCCCGCCACCACCACCACCTCAATAACTCAATAACATATTCTTTGATCTTCTCCTATTCAAGGACAATTCTCACCTCTCACTCTCCTACCCTAAAAATCCATCACTATTACCAACAATCCTCGCTCCAATTTCACTCATGATGACACCCCCATTCCTTATCCTAGCCCTATGCCACCGCAATTGTCACCATCCACGGTGTTGGAGCTATTCTCAAATACTACACTTTTAGGGACAAACTTCCTTTACTTCCCAATAACAAAACAAGGATATGGCTCAGGTCCTACCCAATGCTTGAAATGGTTGCACAAGCTCATGATTTAGTAGCACAATGGCAGGTTTAGTGGATAGCAAAAGGAGGAAGAAGATGAATTATTTTTTAAAAAAGAAGTGCCTTAAGTTATTTTTGTTTGGATCATGTGCTTTGCGTGAGATACTTAAATTGGTAGCTTAATAATAAAGTAAAATGTCATTTTGGTCCCTAAAAGATGCATTCAAAATCACTCACGTCCCTGAAAGATATTTTGTATCACATAGGTCCCTCAATGTTCATTCCGTCAATCACTTAGGTCTTCTGTTAAGTTCATGTTTGAGAAACTTAACGGATTTAAACACGTGAACCGTTAAGTGATAACTTGGACAGTTAAATATTGACTTGACATTTTTTGATTGGTAATCATATGAAACTACATTGTTTTGGACCTAAAATTTAAAAATAAAAATAAAAATAGCATAAACAGAATCATTTTTCTTAAGCAATAGCACCCTCCTAAATCCCTGACCTCTAGCGATGGTGTTCCCATTCTAAAGAAAGAGAATGGACCTCTGGCGACGGTGTTTGAGTTCTAGAAAAAAGATAATAGATGAGTCAATGTCCATAACAATCCTAGTTTCTTAAGCTTTTGTGCATTCTACAATTAAACAAAAAAAAATTGTTTTGATTGAATTTAAAGAAAAAATAAACCAGTAACATAACTGAAATACCCAACTAGAACTTACCTTTCTAGCAACCTATTACGATAGAATAGCCATCCCTGGTGAACCCTTCATTGCAGCGGCCCCAATACGCAGACCTTCCATTAGTTGTTCAAATTTGCACTACCAAAGTTAGTCTTATGACTCAAAGTGAGTTTGCACCATGGTCATTGGTATCATGCAGGGAATGATCTGGTTGCTACAATTCTGCAAAACCATGGTCTTCGATGAAGATTATGTCGTGGGTGGAGTTGAGGCAGATTGTGCAGCAATTTAATTGAGAAAGTGAGGGCATAATGATTTGATCTTTGACCGCTTGGTCAAAGAAGCTCTTATACTATGTCAAGAATTGATTCAACCCAAAAGTTTAAGTTGTTAGATGAATACCTATGAATGATTTTATATCTAACACGCTCCCGCACTCGAAATCTCTCAGGGCTTGAAATGCGGATAAAACATATGCTCACTTATATTTTGTGCTGAAATTTTGTAGGAGGAAGACAATGTTGCTCCTTTTTTTTTTATAATTTTATTTTAAGCTCCAAAACGATGTAGTTTTATAAGATTACCAACCTAAAAATATCAAATCAACATTTAATTGTTCAAGTCAACACTTAACAGTTTACGTGTATAAATCTATTAAAATTTTCAAACAAAACTTAACTATAGACTCGAGTGATTGACGGAATGAACATTAAGGGACTTAGATATTAACAAGTATTAGATGCTGCCTAAAAGCACGCAATGGTCTAGGAACGGAAGAAGCGGCCGTCTAAATTTATTCTTTCACCAACCGAACATAAAATTTGGTTAGGCCCGACTATCTCTAGGTTATAATTATTCTTTATACCGACAGGAATATATATATATTTTTTTCTAATTTCTTTCTTCTGAAGAAAATCTTAGAGCTGCTCATGCTTACCGTCACATTCTGGAGCGGGTTGTTTACCTTGGTAAGCGTTGCAAAACAGTGAAAATGGGTTCTGATGCGATA
Organism: Cercis canadensis; assembly: GCA_003255065.1. NCBI lineage: Eukaryota > Viridiplantae > Streptophyta > Magnoliopsida > Fabales > Fabaceae > Cercis > Cercis canadensis. Next base: position 73,142 of record QAOA01005530.1, read on the forward strand.
GAGAATCACTTGGCGGCGAAGTTCTTGGCGACGTGCTTGGTAGGAGGGGTAGTAGTGGGGGTGTCACTGTTTGGTTTATACTCAGGTGGGTTATTGCCGCCGCAGCATATTTTTCCACAAGGGATTTGGAAGAGGAGGAGGAAGAAACCCATTCGCGTATATATGGATGGGTGTTTTGACATGATGCATTACGGCCATTGCAATGCCTTGCGCCAGGCTCGTGCCCTTGGTGATCAGTTAGTTGTAGGTGTTGTTAGCGATGCTGAAATTATTGCCAATAAAGGTCCTCCTGTGACCCCTTTGAAAGAAAGGTTCGAATCACTCTTGCATTTGCCATAATTCGCATATTTGTCATTTGTATTTATTATCAATTTACGTTATGATTTTTGACAAACATATCTTTTGAATTCAATGTATTTATTTGTTGTGCAATCACGGTTGCCTCCTTGTGATTGTGATAGGTTAATTATGGTTAACGCTGTGAAGTGGGTTGATGAAGTTATTACTGATGCTCCGTATGCCATAACTGAAGAATTCATGAAGAAGCTTTTTGACGAATACAAGATTGATTACATTATTCATGGAGATGACCCTTGTGTTCTTCCAGATGGAACTGATGCTTATGCTCTTGCAAAAAAGGCTGGTCGTTATAAGCAGATAAAGCGCACAGAAGGAGTCTCAAGCACAGACATTGTTGGTTAGAATCCTATTTTTTTTTAACTTTGGAGGTTGCGAATATGTGGGTTAGCCATGGTGCATGATAATATGACCTGCAGGGTCATCTTTAGATGATAGGTCTTTGGTCTATGGCTATGCTTTAAGAGGTTAAGAGAGAAACTCTTACAATGTCTGGTCACATTACTCCATGCTTATCAAACTTAAAGCGTATCCAATAAAGTGTTAAAGAGATCTTGATTTAATCTACGTAACCTGCAGCTGTAAGTTGTTTGTCTTGGATATTTTTATTTGCTAAATCATGGTAGCATAACTGCACTTATCTCTGGCTACATTCGTACTAGAGCTTAATTTTGATGAATTGGTGAATTGCTATGTTTTTGGACGGAAGATTTTATGCTTATATTGCAATTTGCCAATCCCAACAAGTAAATAAAATCCTTGAAGGACTTTTGAGGTCTTACCTTTTCTGCAGACTTTTCATGTTATGCAGTGAACTTGGTTTTCTCCACCCAAGCATAATAATAAAGCATCCCTTTACATATACTCAGTTTTTGGTTTCACTATTCTATATTTTCCCTCTAAGCATTTATATATATTTTTTTATATAAAAATTTTCTGGATAGTGGGATGCTTCTTGGTATTGTAAAAGATGCATATTTATATTTATATAATAATTTGATGGCCAGGTCGTATGCTTCTCTGTGTAAGAGAAAGGTCAGTTAGTGACAGTCACAATCATTCTTCTTTGCAAAGACAGTTCAGCCATGGTCATAGCCAAAAGTTAGAAGATGGTGGATCTGCAAGTGGAACTCGTATATCTCATTTTTTGCCAACATCTCGCAGAATTGTTCAGTTCTCAAATTTGAGGGTACGTTTTTGTAAACACTTCATCTTGACTGCATAGAAATTCACTTTGAACTTACTAAATTCCTTGTATATATGTATCTTCCCCATTCTTTGGTTTTTGTGAAGCTTGAATCAAATATATTTCACATCATGGCCTTTACAATTGATAATGCATTTTTTCTGTTTTTTGGCTCACTTTCTCCTTTGCTGGGTCTGTTTCAGGGATTTAATTTGGATTATATATATATATATATATATATATATATATATATATATATATTTATAATTTTTTTTTTGCTTTGATTAATTTTATTGTTTTGCCTAAGGAGAGTATATTATCCTTCTTCTTTTTGTACTCTTTCTCTTCTTGTAATAATAGAATTTCTTCTTTTATTGAAAAAAGATAGTCATCTGATATCCTAGAAAAAATAGAAGTTTCAAGTTTAAGTTGGGTTAGTTGTTGGAAATTAAGGTGGCTGCAAATATATTAGGCTTTAATTGGATAATGTTGATAGGAAGTAGAGAGGAAGATTTTAGGTTTAACTAAGTTTGCAGGCGGTTGGTTATAAAAGGATTGTAAACAAGGGTGGCTTTTGGGGCTAATTGGTTGCATTACACATCTGCTGTAAAAAGTTGATTTAGATTGTTTCTTTTGATAAAAATATTTAGGTGAATGTTAAACTAGGCAGCAGATTTAGGGTTCTTTTGTATCCTTTTTCAGAAGCATTATTTCATTTAATTTGCCTTGCTGCTATTCGCCATTCTCATATTACTTGATTTTAATTTTTGGATGGTTCTACTGTTTATTGGAATTTTCATTATTCAGAGATTTAAATGGAGAAGCTTTTGACCATACATATGCTGCATACATGAGAAAGTCTTTAACATGGAGCAGAGCATCTCATATCGTATTGGTTAGGTCTGAGGAGGTGGATTTGGGGTTGTCTTTCTATAGCTATTTGTTTGTCAATGTGAATGGGAACATAAATCTTGAATTGGTGTTAGAACGGAGTTATGCAGGGTTACCCTTATCCCCTTTCTTTTAGTGTTTGATGGTTTGAGTTGGATATTCTCGGGGGTTTAAGACAGGTGTCATTAAGGGTTTGGGTGTAGATTTGGAAGTAGTGATTTCACAGGAGATTCAATTTTGTTTTTGAAGAAGGGTAGAGAGAATATCATGCACATGCTTTCCCATGTGTTGAGAAACAGAGAGAATTCAGAGGAGAGGTTCTCTTTGGTCAAGGGTTGAGAACAGTGTGAGGAATTGCCTTGTTCTTGTAGACCGAATAAGGAAGGGCTTTCCATCTCAAGATTTGGTGTCTAAAGAGGCCTTGGAAGGTTTACTGTTATGGCAATTTTCTCTAGAATCTCATTGATTTTTTTGTTGGTCTTCAAAGAAATGGGGGGATGCATAGTTGCCAATCAATGCAACTTATTTTAGGGTATGCTTCCTTTCTCCTTTTGATTTCTCTATTTAGCCATGGTTTTTGCATCAACTTTTGGGAGGATTTGTGGCAAGAAATTTTCCTTTCTCTAAGGCCTTTTCTTGTCTTTATGGTCTCTTCTTTGTGTCAGGTAGCTTCTCTCTTACAAGGTTCTGATGTTTCTTGGAATTCCCATTTTTAGGAGACTAAAAGCATGTTTGGCTTAAAAGGGAGGAAGGGGAATGAATCCCTTCTTCCCTTTTCAAATTCTTCTCTTATGTATTTTGTTTCTTTTCAAATTTATCGAATTAAACAAAGGGAGTATGCAATCCTTCTATCTTTTCCCTTTCTTTCCTTCCAAATCCATCCAACCAAGTTGCTTGACAAATTCAATATTGGCTTTAAACTATGGATGCATCCCAAGAGTTGGAACAGTTCTTGATGGTTCTGTATATGATTTTTGGGGGAGTAATAAAGAGCGTAAGCTTTGTGGTAATGTGCCTCATTAGTTGCTATTAGGTTTCTTAGGTTGGAGTGTAGTGCAAATGATTTTATTTTACACACAAATTCTTCCTTTCATGCTTTTATTTTTTTCTGCCCCTTTTAGATTCTTTATGGTGTTCTGTCAATTGTTATTTTTTACAAGGGCCTTATTATGTTTGATGTTTTATTTTGATTAAAATTTTGTTTTATTTTCACAAATGTATAAGTTGTCAATTTCTTGCCCTGAAATTTTATTTTTGCACTATACTATCCTAGTTGGCAGTGGACAGCCTCCATCTGTTTACTGCTTCCATACTATTCTCTTCTTTTATCAAAAAAAGATGAATGAAAGCATAGAAAATGACCCATCCATTTATCGTTCAACCCAATCCTGTCCTAACTCAGTTACTCACCCATTTAGCACCTCTAGTTTTGAGTTTTACAATATCTAGTAAAAACATGCTTTAGGGCAGAGTCAAATTTGCATAAGGTAACCTTGTCATATAGATTAATATAAATGATTTGTTGCAGTTTCTTAGATCTCATGAGGCTTTTTCTCCATTTGTTTGTGTAATGTGTTTTCAGAGTTCAAAGACAAACAGTCACCTTTTTCTGCATTGTCAGGTTGCTTGGCAAATTTGGAACCTTTTATTTGGTATTTTTGTTGAGCAGTGGGTTTGTTCTGACAGTTTGGACCACTTTCTGTCCATTAATTTTAGTGTTTTCAGCAGAGGAAAGGAGAGGAAGACTATTTCGTAGTGTGCTCGTTTTGCTGGAATTAGGTGCTTGTGGTTGGAGTGCAATGCTAGGGTATTTAAACTGACTTGTTTACCTGTGCATATTTTATGAGATAGAGTAGTTTTATTAGCCTCTCTTGGTGGGGATGCCAATGTTCTTTTAAGAGGGGTTTCCTTGATAGTTTTGCAAAGGGGTTGGAAAGCTCTTAGGTATACTTCATTAGATAACTTGTGTTATTGCAAAGCACATGTTCCAGATGCTTCAAGTTGATAAGTAATGGGGCCAAGAGGGTATAGCAAGTTCAATTGCATACTTGGCTTTTACTAGTTCTTTTTGGAAGGTGAAGGTCCCCTCCCAAGTTTAAACTCTTTGTTTGCAGCAGTTGATTATAAGATTAACACAAATGATCTATTGCAAGCTTGTACTTAATATAAGGTTTTGTCTCTCGACATTTATGTGGTGTATTTTCGGAGTTTAGAAACTCAAAGCAACTGTTTGTATGCTGTGAGGTGGCATAGCAGCTTTTGGAACAAGCTCTTTACTGGTTTTGGAAGCTTTGGGTTTGTCTTTATACCTTAAGAAATTTTTCTATGGCTGATTATCAAGGTTTTGGGAACAGTAAGGGAAAAAAGACAGTGTGGACCTGTGTACTTTTGGTGGTGTTTGGTGTCTATGACAGCAGCATGATCGTGATGCTAAAGTTTTTTTAAAAATGTTCAGCCGTTACATCTTCTGTGGGACATACTTTTGTTCTTGGCTTCTTCTTGGGTTAAAGCTAATAGCTTTTTTGTGGGGTTTCTTTGATGGTTTTACAAAGGGATTGGGTATCTTTTTTTGAGTTGATGTATTTTTTTTCAATTTAATTTTCCCACCTTGATTCCCTCTCTAATAAAATCGTATTTTGTTTAAAAAAATGGATGCTATCAGTTTTTTTACGTGAGATGAGGTATCGAACATGACTTTTTTTTTTTTTTTTTTNAAGGGGGAAAAGGAACCCCAGAGATTAGCCACCACAGTAAATTATGGGCGCATAAAGGAAATAGAAGGCAAAAATAGTTTTTATGCAAGTTTTGAGGTTGGCTTTGCTTTTGGAGGATAAGAGAGGGTTGTTTTGAGCATATTTAAAGAATCTTCCTTTTTGTGCGGAATTTTTTATGAAGTTTTCTATGTATACTCTTTGGGGCATTCTGTTTGGCTTGTCTGTGGGGGAGTTCTGGTGGCTCGCTATTCAGGGTTCGGACTGTTTTGTGGTTTCTTTTGGAATTTTTCTTGTCCTCTCTTCTACTTTTTCCTTCTACTTCAATAATATTTCTGTTTCTATCCAAGGAAAAGAAAATATTGATCTACCCCACATGCTTACTATTTTCTCCTTTTTTTCCTTTCCCTAGATTAATGAGATGATCAAAGAATTGGATTTACTTTTGAGGTCAATAGAAGAGGCTGGTGGCTTTAGAGATGCCTGCACCAGCTCACTGAGAATTTCAATTGAGGCATTGGAGCAAGGCATGGATAGTCTATCTCAAAAATGCAAAATGTGGACGGTGATGTTTCTTTCTTTGTATATATATATTTTTTCCATTTATTATTTTTATAAAACTTAATTTAGATGACATTTTCTGTCATTTCCTACTAAGCTTTTAGTTGTATGCTTGGATTTCCAACAAACTCATTATTTGTTCTGGTGATTGTTGTTTTGTAAATGAAAGATTCGTAAGGCATAGTTTTACTAAGATTTACAGTGGCCTCGTACTTATTTGGTTGTCCCTTTAGTGGTAATCCATGTTCTAATGCTTTTCAAGATGCTCCTGATACAAAATTTTCCGTGCATTTAGATAGTTGGTAGGGTTCTTTTCTTTCCTTTTGATTGTTTGTGTTACATTGATTATGCTTTGTTTAGTCATATGGTCCCTTAATAGTTAAGGATTTCGGGAACAGAAATTCAACCATGTTGATTGACTACTTTTCAGTCATGTGGTCTCTCTCGAATGTTGTGCTTGGTTAGCTCTTCCCCAAATATTGGGATATCTAATATACTGATGAGGGAGATGCATTCACATTTAAGGTGGTTTCATCATATCTTCTCTAGAGTGTGTGGATGGAGATGGGCAACCAGAGCACCAGCTGAAGGGGAATATTTTTTGATCTTCATAAGTTGTTTCTTTTTTGTCTTGTTTGCATTCTGTAAATTCTTAGAAGTATAGCTGTACCCTGTTGAGCTTTTTATTTTTATTTATATATATTTCTTCAGTTTTTGTTGAGTGCTGCATGTTTTACTTTGCAGAGTAAAGTGGATGAGCATCTTGAGGAGGTCCATTATCTTCTTGATAAGACCGTACAAGGTATTATTGGCTTATGAATGTGTTTTGTATTCTATATTCATCTAAGAAGGTGGCATAGTATTAGTTAATCAATGCCGATAAATTTAGTGCTGAACTACATAAAGTTATGTAAACAAACATCTAGGGTGATGTAGTTTTTTTTTTCCCCCATATAATTGTTATCAGAAGAAATTTGGTGACTGCATCAGTCCACAATCTTAGTGTCTATTTTTCAAAAAGGTTGGGATCTTACAAATATAGGTATTCCTTTAAATTTTTGAAATTAGGATCCGTGACAGAGTGTCACGGTCCACAAATGTGACGAGTAGATTTCGGACACCTAGACAACTCCGATTGATTTGAAACTTTGCAGAGAGGTAAAGAGGAGTCTAGAGAAGCCGCACGCCAAATTTGAGCCCAAACAGAGCATTGTATAATTTTTGCCATTTTTGTAAAGTTTGGGGGTATTTTCGTCTTTTCACTTCACTATGCTTGTCCAGTGCAGGTGTTTGGCACATGGCTGCGTAGCTTATGATTTTAGATGAATTTACATATATCTTAATAGGTGTTTCAATACCTGGAACTCCAAAAAAGGCCTTATGTTGGGTGGGAAAAATGATGTTTGGTCATGCTGGGAGGGAATCCGCATATTAGTCTCTTTAGGGGGGGGTGCCAGGTGACCCGGGGTGGGACTTGGTGCTAGCATAGGGGTATGCTTTGTGTTGCTATTTACTTCCCTTACACATTGCCAACGTATTGTATTGCACTCATATATATCAATAAAAGGAGTAGCCTCTCTTCTTATATATTTGTCGCCTTATGTTTTGCTCACTAGTGTGTGACGCTTACTTTGGTGTGCGTGTGCCTTGTGTGTTGGCTTGCTTGTGAGGTGCAATACGTGAGATGTTATAATGTGCATGCTATCGTTGTCGTGCTTGTTGGCTTGCTTGTGAGGTGCAATACGTGAGATGTTATAATGTGCATGCTATCGTTGTCGTGCTTGCGGGAGACGCTATTGTCAAGCCTCGAGTATATTATCGGTTGCTTAGTCACTTAACGTGTGTGGGTTGGATCGAATGGGAAAGGCTGACTTGCTTTCTTAGAGGAGTTACACAAGTGCCACGCGGTCTGGCAAGGGTGAACTTGTCGGCCTGTGACACAAAGCCAGGAAATTTTTTTTGCCTAGGCCAAGTAAAAATTTAGTTAGGGCCGAAGTCTAATTATGCAAAAATTTCTATAAAAAAGAAGGGAAAAAAAATATTTGCTAGGGCCATGGCCCCAGCTTTAAGTGGCTCCGCCACTTATTAGGGTGGTCTGGTTGTGTCATGAAAGCTTGATTTTTTTTTTTTGGTTCCAAAGAGTAGTTCTTCAGCTCTATCAGGGATATAGCTCTTTTAGGCCTTTGATTACTCTAAAGGAGGGTAATGGATCCTGGATAAGATTTTGGAAAGATACATGGGTGGGGGATATTCCGTCTTCAGAGGCTTTCCTTGCCTCTATTGCCTTCTTCATCAATCCTTCATTCTTAATTTCTGGTGCACTCAAGGTTTGATCACTTCTTGGAATTTACACTTTTTCAAGAACCTAAATAATAAAAATGTTCAAAATTATAATCTCTTTTGCATCTACTTGATTCTGTGCATCTATCCTCCATCTTGGATAAAGAGGATCTGGATTATTGACTCTCCTGTGGTGTATTCTTGTAATTCTTATTTTAATTTTCTCACTCATTCTTCAATTTAAGAGAAGTTTCTTCTTGATAAATAAATTTGGAAGTCTAAAGCCCCTTCAAAAGCCAAGTCTTTTGCTTGGACAGCAGTACTCAATAGAATTAATACTAATGACTTACTGCATTCCTAGGCCTAATAAAGTTTTGTCTTATAACCTGTATCATGTATAGATCTAATTCAAAAACAGCCGTGCATTTATTTCTCCACTGAACAGCAGCCACATACGACTAAAATTGGTTGTTGCTGTTTATTTGGTGAATCTTGGGTCTTCCCTTAAAGTCTTAATAGTTTGGAACACCTTGTGGTAAGTTTTGATGGTTTTGGGTTTGTCAGAAGGAAGGATGCAAGGCTTTATGGTGATGTGAAATGTACCTCTCTTTGATGTATTTGACTAGAGTGAAATGCTAGGATTTTCATGGAGAACTATGTTTTCCTGGATTTATTTTGGGATAGGGTTGTCTTTGTGCTGTCTTTTTGGTGCCCTGCACATAGTTTCCTTAAGAGAATATCTTTGACAAATATGCAGAGAGATCCAAGAGCTATTTGGTTTTGATGTAGTCTGTTCCTAATCCATTTTCTTTCTAATGAAATTTCTTCTTTTATCTAAAAAGCTAGTAGTTCTTTAGTCTTTCTTAATGGGAATTCATGTCTTATTCTTTTGGGTGTGGCATTTATTATTGTGGATATGATTTTTTCCCATCGACATAGACTTGCCTTGTAAAGACTTGGGAAGATTTCACAAGCATTGATCTCAAAAGCTCCTAAGCTTCATATTTTGGTGGTGAGGTGGGATAAGTTCCCTTCTAAGTGTGACTTCTAAAAAACCTTTGGTGAGGTTCCATTTAATCTTAGCTCTTCAAATATCACTTTGATATTCGGCATCCGAGGTCAATGCTCTCATTCGGACTACAGCGCTCAACAGGATTATTACTTATGACATTGTAGTTTCTGGAGGCCTCAAATATTGTCTACCGATATGTGCATATTGTGTTGCTTTAGTATTGAGACTGAATCACATTTACTTTTACATTGTCTAGCAGCCATGTACATGTGGACTAGGATCTTTGGAGTTTTTGCTGAACTCTGCCTTTGCCCCAGAATCTGGAACAATTTCTTCTGTGGTAGAATAAGGAGGGCACAGCCCAGTGGCAATTTTCATTAATGTTTGGTTTCAGCAAAAAATGAGTACTATATATTTGGTTGCGAAGGAATGCTTGGATTTTCAAGGGGAAGTGTTTATCTTTAGATGTTGTATGGGATAGAGTTGTTTTCATGGTTTCCCTTTGGTGTTAAAAATTTCTTTGACAGATATGCAAAGTAATTGGAGGGCTTTGTTGTATTGATGATTTTGTCTATTCAGCTAGATTTCCTTCCTGGTTGTGTAATGCAATCAACCTTGGGTGTGATGCCTAAGGAAACTTAGGTTTGAAGACTAAGGTGATTTCAATCCACCAACCTGCCCATACCTATTTGTTTTAACAGATAGTGTTGAAAACTATATGGACTTAATTGTTTCTTGCTTGAATCTACCCTAAAATCCATCAGACATAAAATCCTAGTTTCACAAACACCATTCTAAAGAGCACAATTTAAATTTTGACACTTAAACCCATACTAATGCTTGCGAACCAGTCTTATCCTGACCTACTTTTAAGAAACCTTAGTTACCTCATTTCATGGCCTTAGTTTATTTCAAAAATCCTAACCATGCTCCTCCATGTGTCTATCCTATGTCAATTTTTCTCGGATTAAAGCTGTGAATGAGGTATTCTGAGTTTTCTAGTGGGTAAATCACGCAACCAAACATGTTCAAACAGAAAATTTGGCTGATTTGACTACATTCCACATTTCCTCAAGGAACCCCATTTAGTCCAGGAGCTTTATCTCTATTAATTTTCTTGAAAGGCACCCCCATACCTCCTCTCTCAAAAAGTATTTTCCGATTGCACTTTATCCTCCTCATTGAGGTTGTTCAAGTGATTCTATGGGTGACAACTTCTATGTGATGATTTTTAAAGATGGCTGACAGTCAATTAAATGGGGAATGACTTATCTAGAATGTATTTGCTCAATAGGTGTTTATTCTAGCTGGATATTGAATACTGAATAGATGTTAAATTATAAAATATAATATGCTAATTTTCTTCGACATAAAGAAAAAATGCATTTGCCATTATGAATTCATGACAGCCTAGTTTACATACTGTACACATCTCTTCTGGTCAATTTTATGAGTCAATTTTTTCTCTGATTAATCTAAATGATTATCTGGTTGGATGACAGCTGTGGCAAGGAAAACGTACATGGAAGGGATCTTTAAGCAAGCTTCTGATAGCCAATATTGGGAGCTATGGAATCGCCAAAGGTTGAATTTGGAGCTGGAGCTGAAGCAACAGCGAATGTTAAATCTGAATCAGGTAGTGCAGTTATATTTTAGCTAGATAGGACTTTTATGACCTATATTTTAACAAGTCCTTTTATTTTCTTCCAGGATTTGACGAACCAATTAATTGAACTCGAGAGGCATTTCAATGCTCTTGAACTCAATAAATTCAGTGATTATGGTGGCACTCATGTAGGTCATGGAGCTTTTCAAAGTAGATATGGACCTTCAAGGTACAATAACTTATAGTGGCTTTCATGCTGTACATCAATGAATATATAGAACTGTCCACTTAACAGCTTCATCAATTTCAACTATAAAGGCAATGGCATCCATCTGGTTCAGTTATCAGATTTTCCTTTAAGCAACTAACTAGAGAGAGAGAGAGAGAGAGAGGGTTCATTTTGTTAATTAAGATCAGGGGCAGCGCCGCCATACCCCCCCTTCTCTTCAAACCTCAATTTTTAAAATTACAAAAGTTCTCTTAGTTTTTTATATTTACTCTTATAATATCTATGCTTGGCCCCCTCAAAAATTTTGTTTTCTAAAAGACCCGTAGATATTTAAACTTTAACCCCTCCCAGATTTGCAGTCTAGCTCTGCCCCTGATAAAGATGTTTTGTCACCTAACTCTTGGGGGAGGCATGGGGAGTTTGGGTCTTGATAACTTGGTGAAATTGCTTTAATGGGTAAATGGTCATGTTGTTTTCCTTTAGATACAGATTCATAAGGTGGCGGGGAGAAACATTGATCTTCATAAGGTGGGCAGAAGCAAAATATTACCAAAAATTATTTTGTTCCAAATAACTATGTTAGAAGTTTAAAATCAAGAAATAAATCTGACGTTATTACTGATACAAGTCCTATTGCATTAACTATAGTATAGTTTCTTCCAGACAATGTGTTATGACAAATCATGAGATATATATCAACTTTAATATATCATATTAAAGTTAATATATATTACTAATATGATTGATTATACCTTTTCACTCCTTTTTACTATTAATCATAAAACAATAAATTAATGATTAAAACCTTAACAGATGATCTGCGTCATTTGAAAAATCTATATCGGCAAATTATTAACCTCATTTGATAAATATTAATTAATAGCTTACTCTTATGAATCAATCATGATAATTTATTCATTTTATGTGATAAATTATGCATTTCTTTTTCAAATAAATAAATTCATAGCATATTAAGGAAATCCGTCTCCATCTTATGAATGCTGTCTCTGCAGAGTGCAGAGTCCACTTTAAGCTTCTGTGCTTGAGTTCTTTGTGTTTCTTATGACTAAATAGGTATACCATCACTGTGTTGAAAAGCAATGATTCTGTGACATTTAGGTCAATCATGGATTGAAGAATGGGGCATATCTGTAAAACACAAAATTGCATGACACAGATTTAATCGAATGATATAGTATGTAATGGATTTCGTAGAACTTTGTCATTCAATTCTTTCTTCCTAGAAATACACTTGTGTGTAGGGGTAACAATTTCCGACATTACATGAGTTTTTTGGAGTTCATGCTGGGCTTACACGGGCTCTGTTCGTTATTGGGTCATGCCCTTGTAGTCCAGATTGTGAGCAGGTCATGCTCAGGTTGACCCACATAACCTGAAATCATCCATTAAAGATTGAGATATGCATCATTTGACATATATCTCGTATTATTTATTTTTAACCATTGTATGCCAAAATCTTATTAGCTGTGTTAGGGATTGCTATGAGATTTCAGATTTTTGAGAAATCCCTGTTGTCATAATAGATTTTGGAAGAACCAATTTGGGAATGTTATCAGAAGAGCCATGGGTGAAATTTGTCTTGTTTAAAAAATGTCAACAAAAATCAGTTTCAACTGTCAAATTACCAAAAAGGGTATATATTAAAATAAGTATGGAATAGATTGTTTGACCTTTTTGGTGAATGCTGTGTGTGTAGCTTGACTCTGGAGCAGTTCTTGTTAACTAGCTTTAGTGTGTGTGTGCGTGCGGGTGCATATTAGTATGCAGTTTATGCAATAATTTGGTGGCTAGTGCATTTGAAAAGAGCGTAATTCTGGCATTTTCATGGATATCTGTTGGAACATCTGCTGATTTAGGAAAAAATTATGCATTTGGCCTCTATTTGGCAAAAAGACCATGATATTTTGAAGGAAATTCCCCTAACAAATATGCAGAAGGATTGGCTGCGCTGATGTTTCCTGCTTCTCTGTTACTTGATTCTTTTCTGTTTTGGCTAAGGAGGATAAGATATCCTCCTTTATTCTTGTACTTCTTCCTTCCTTGCCTTAAATGAAATTATTATTTTAACCAAAAGGAAAACAAACCAGTCATTGCATTGAGAGAGGATGCGAGTGTCCAAGCAGGAGAACTTCTTTAGTTTTTTGGCAAAAAGTGCTTTACTCTTTGCCACACATAACCAAGATGCAACACAAGTAAATTCTGGGCATGGGAAGTGTGAGAATAGTGGAAAAGGTAGTGAGACTAGCTCCTCACAGCTATTATTTATACTAACTATACAGCAATAATGGGCCTAATCATAAGCTAATTACAAGCCTAAATATATGCCATAATAACTCTATTTACAGCTAATATTCTAACACTCCCCCTCAAGCTGGAGCATACATATTATATATTCCAAGCTTGTTACAAATATAGTTAACCTGAGGGCCTCCGAGAGACTTAGTAAATATATCTGCTAGCTGGTCGTTTGATCTAACAAAACTAGTAGCAATATCCCCTGAAAGTATTTTCTGTCTAATAAAGTGACAGTGAATCTCTCTATGTTTGGTCCTCTCATGGAAGACTGGATTAGAGGCAATGTGGAGAGCTGCTTGGTTATCGCATATTAGTCTCATTTGTTGAACCTTCGTGAATTTTAACTCTTGAAGTAACTGTTTCAACCATATGAGTTCACAGGTTGCTTTAGCCATGGCTCGGTATTTTGCCTCAGCCATGGATAGAGCAACAACTGATTGTTTCTTGCTCTTCCATGACACTAGATTGCCCCCAGCAAATACACAATACCCAGTGGTTGAGTGTCTATCGTATGGACAGCCTGCCTAGTCAGCATCTGAATAACCAACCACCTGAGTATGTCCTCTACTTTCATACAGTAGGCCTTCTTCTTGATGTATTTTAAAATACGAACTATTGCATCTCAATGACTGTCACACGAAGCACTTAGAAATTGGCTGAGTACACTCATTGGAAACACAATATCATGACGTGTCACTGTGAGGTAGTTGAGTTTCCCAATAAGTCTCCGGTATCTACTAGGATCTGATAAGGGCTCCCCCTGATCAGGTAGGAGCTTGACATTTGGATCTATTGGAGTATCCACAGGTTTGCAGTTTGATATGCCTGTTTCTTTCAATATATCCAAGGCATATTTTCGTTGTGAAATGGAAACACCCTTTTGGGATTGAGCAACTTCTATTCCTAGAAAGTACTTGAGTTTGCCCAAATCTTTTGTCTGAAAGTGCTGGAATAGATGTTGCTTAAGTTTCTGTATGCCCTCTTGATCATTCCCTGTAATCACAATGTCATCTACATAGACAACCAAATAAATGCATCGGTTAGGGGATGAGTGTAAGTAAAAGACTGAATGATCGGCCTCACTCCGAGTCATACCAAATTGTCGGACAACTAAACTAAATCTCCCAAACCAAGCCCGTGGAGATTGTTTAAGTCCATAGAGAGATCGACGAAGTCTACACACCATTCTAGACTCCCCCTGAGCAACAAATCTAGGAGGTTGCTCCATATAAACTTCCTCTTGCAATTCGCCATATAGAAAGGCATTTTTAATATCCAGTTGATAAAGGGGCCAGTAGTGAATGGCAGCCATAGAGAGAAAGAGGCGAACATAGGCCATCTTGGCAACTGGAGAGAATGTGTCACCATAATCAAGTCCGTAGATCTGGGTGTATCCCTTGGCAACCAGTCGGGCTTTCAAACGATCTATCTGGCCATCAGGGCCAACTTTGACTGTGTAAACCCAACGACAACCAACTGTGGATTTACCACGTGGTAAAGGCACCAAATCCCAAGTGCTATTGCAGTCTAAAACAGCCATCTCATCAATCATTGCCTTACGCCAGCCTGGGTTAGAAAGTGCTTCACCTATATTCTTGGGAATAGAAACAGGAGACAAAGACGACACAAAAGTAGAATATTGTGGAGACAAACGGTGATAGCTCACAAAATTATAAATGAGGTAAGGGTTGCGAGTAGAACGAATACCTTTGCATTCAACAATGGAACGGTCCAAGTTAGAGGCCAGAACTAGAGAAGTAACCGGAGCAGGGGATGAGTCCAATGGGATAGGAGTAGGATTGTCATTGGCGGTAGGGCTTTCAAAATGCTCAGTGACACGTGGCACAATGGTAGGGTTCTCAACAGGCTCAAGGACAGGTGACACAATGGTAGGGTGCTCAATAGGTTTAGGTCGAGGCTGACGATGGTAGGTGAGGAAAGGAGGTGCCGAGTCCTCTATAGGACCACTGGAGTCATTGGAAGAAACAGCCTATGGAATAGGACTAGAACATGAAATAGGAAGAACCTGAGTAATAGTAGAACAAGCAGGATGCCCTAAAGAGGGAAAGAATGGGGTTGTCTCAAAGAATGTGACATCCGGGGAAACTATATAACGTTTAAGTTCAGGAGAAAAACAATGGTAACTCTTTTGCAAACGGGAATATCCTAAAAAGACACATTTGAGAGATTTGGCATGTAACTTATCTTTTCCTGGAGTGAGATCATGAACAAAACATGTGCAACCAAAGACACGAAGAGGAAGAAAGTAGAGTGGCTGAGTGGGAAATAAAGAGAATGAGGCACCTGATTTTGTAAAACGGAGGATGGCATGCGATTAATCAAATAACATGCAGTAATAACCACATCTCCCCAAAAACGCAGCGGAACATTATTATGAATGAGGAGAGTACGGGTAGTCTCAATCAGGTGTCTATTTTTTCGCTCAGCCACCCCATTTTGTTGAGGAGTATGAGCACAAGAAAATTGATGGAGAATGCCCTGAGAAGTCATGAAAGATTGAAATGGAGCAGAAAAATATTCTCAAGCATTATCACTCCGGAATGTGCGAATGGTGAGTCCAAATTGATTTTTAATCTCTGAGCAAAAAGTTTGAAAAATTGAGAATAGTTCTAAACGATTTTTCATTAAAAATCATCAACAAAGGTAACAAAGTATTGAAAACCTAGAGTTGAGTTGACACGACTAGGACCCCATACATCAGAATGCACAAGTGAGAAAGGAGACTCAGCTTGTTTATTGACACGACTAGGAAAAGAACTACGAACATGTTTTCCTAATTGACAAGACTCACATTCTAAAGAAGAGAGACTCGGCACCATCTTTTGTAGTTTCTGTAAGCTAGGATGTCCCAAACGTCGATGAAAAAGTTCAGGTGAATCAGCAGCAATACAAGCCACAGGAGATGGTGGTGGGGTGAGGTAGTATAGCCCACGGGACTCATGCCCTACTCCAATCATCCTCCCAGTGTTCCGTTCCTGCACAAGAACCGAATTAGCTACAAAGGTAACAAAATAAGGTAGGGTCTGGGTTAATTTGCTAACAGAAATCATATTAAATGGACACCCAGGCACAAAGAGAACAGAATTTAAAGATAGGGAGGGCAAGGGTTTGGCCTGTCCAATGCCTTTGACTTTAGTTTGTGAGCCATCAGCTAAGGTACCAATGGATAATGAATTAGAATAGAATAAGCGATATGAGAAAATAAATTCTTGTTACCAGACATATGATCAGAAGCACCAGAATCAAAAACCCAAGGTCCAAGAGAGGATGACTGAGAGATGCATGCAATAGGATTACCAGTCTGAGCAATGGAGGTGGACTGCTTGTTCTCTTGGAGTTTTAGGAACTCATTGTAATCAGCAGCAGAGATGGATACAGTGCTAGAGGAGGAATCATACTGTGCAACATGAGCACTCTTAAGAGGTCGGCCATGAAGAAGAAAGCAGCGATCCACTGCGTGGCCAATTTTATGGCAGTGAGGACACCGAGGGCGATCTCTATTTCGAGCTCGCTAATCACCACTCCCTTACCATCCTCTCGATGGTTCACATGAGAGGCTAGAATAGTAAAATCAGCCGAGGTAGTCGAAACAAAGATACCTATAGGTGCGAAATATTGATTAACTGCTCAAACATCGTGTCCATAGTAGGAACCCCAAGGTTGGCCAGAATTTGATTACGGACCGAATCCAATTCAGAGGGCAAGTCGGCAAGTGCAAGGACCATGAAGAATTTGTCACGATGTGCCTCTTGTTGAGCAACATCAATTGAGAATGGCATCATCTCATTAAATTCCTGCTGAAGAGTCTCGATCTGCCCCAGATAAGTTTGCATATCCAAATCCTGTTTCTTAATTGTTTTCATCTGAGAGACAAAGTATACAGACGATTTATATCGTTTGAGTAGAGTTTCTTGGCCTTCTGCCAAACTTCATAGCAAGTACGATAAGGTCGATATTGGCCAACAAGAGCACGATCAATAGATTGCCAAAGAACATTACAAAGATAAGCATCAGCCTGCTTCCACTTAGGCTGATCTTTCTCAGGGATGTCTTTAATTTGTTTGATTAAGTGTTCCTCATGGCCCTGACCTAAAAACCATAACTCGACAGAGGCTGACCAAGTCATATAATTGCTAGAACCAGTCAATTTTTCAGCACAAATAAGAAAAAGTAAGGAATGAGTAGTGACCAGAAGTTTCCTTGTTTGAAGAAGTCATTTCGATATGTTACTAACCGTTAACAAAGGAGAACAGACCTGTTATGATGCTTTCTAGGTCAGATAACACCAAAGTAAGTGTAGGAATAGGTCGGAAATACGCCGGAGGAGATCTGGAAAATTTCACGGCTATCGGATCAGAGCCGCGCCTCCACGCGCGGAAGAAAGCAGCGGCACGTGGGCTTCACGCGCAGATACAGGGAGTGGCGTGTGCGGCGGCGGATGGCGGCAGGTTTCCGGGGAACGGCTGGTCAGAGGGTGCTGAGGTTGACTGTGGGGTCAAAATTTTGAATCTCGAGTCCTAGGGTGGCTGGATAGAGACACAGCCGCTAAACCCTAGTATTAGAACACTGCTGGACAAAGAACACAGCAGGGAGGGGGGAAAAAACACCGCTGGAAAAATTCACAGCGGGAATGGAGAGGTTTTTCTCACTAAAATTGCTCTGATACCATGTGAGAATAATGGAAAAGGTAGTGAGACTAGCTCCTCACAGCTATTATTTATACTAACTGTACAGCAATAATGGGCCTAATCTTGGGCCTAATCATAAGCTAATTACTAGCCTAAATATATGCTATAATAACTCTATTTACAGCTAATATTCTAACAGGAAGTCAATTTTGAACCCTTCTTAACAGGCAGCCAAACATGCGCTAGAGATCAGCTCTTGGATAAGTTCCTTGTATTTATTTGAGTATCTTTGTGGTCGTTTTCCTTTTGGTCAGGAGAAGGGTAAAGTTTGGTTTGTGTGCTATGCTTTCTGTTTTCTGGTGCCTTTGGATTGTGCAGAATGCTAGAATGCTTAAAGGCTACTCTTTTAACTTCTCTGCATTTTGTGACTATGGCTTGTCTAGGGGTGTCCCTTTTCTGGATATTTAGAGACACTGAAGGGTGTTTCTGGATTAATGTTTAGTTTCTTGTCAGGTTTTCTTTTGTGGATAGAGGGTTTCTTCTCTTGTTTTGTGATTCTCTTTCTCTCTAATAAATTTCTTATTTTCCTATCTGAGAAAAAGTTAGATACATAGATAGATAGATGGGTAATTAACATATAGCTCTTTGAAAATTGAGTAATATATTACTGAGCTGGACATTTTCTTTTTGCAGATACATTCATTCGTTGCGTAGTTTGCATAATGCAATGAGTTCACAACTTGCAGCTGCAGAGAACCTGTCAGAATGCCTCTCAAAACAAATGGCAGCATTGAGTGTAAAGTCCCCATCTGAGGAACAAAAGAATGTGAAGGAGTTGTTTGAAACAATAGGAATTCCCTATGAAGCTTCTTATGGCTCTCCAAGCATGAAAGGTGCTATGGAGACTCCTTCAAGTAAGAAGCTTTTGTTCTGTGATTCTATCAGTACTAAAGATGGGTCCAAGAGAAATCAAGCCAGTGCTGTAAAGAGTTGTGAACCGGAAACAGCTAGGAGGAGGAGAGATTCACTTGATCAGGTATTATTTTCTTAAATCGGTGTTCTGATTTCGTACAAATATGCCATTTTGTCTTCTGCAGGATATTTGAGGGCAATGATATGTATATTTTATATTAAAATAGCTATCCTTTCTGAGAATTTATTCTGTATCTGGACTTCTTGTATTTGCTAATGTTTGTAACTTCTGAGTATTACAACCTCTTGGATGCAGACTTGGACCTGTTTTGATCCTCCTAAAACCATTGTTAAAAGGATGCTGCTGCCAGAAGTCCAGAAACCAAATTTGAATATATCCTTTGCTTCAATTGATAAAGAAAATGGTAGCCCTTCCACACTGGAGGAATCTGCTCCTCATCCAAGAGATTTCAGAACTCCTTCAAGTGTGTTTCCTGTGTCTGAAAAGAAAGGTGAGCTGTGACTAATAGCTGATCTAAAGCATAATATGTGATTTATATTTCAGACCATTGATCTTTCTGTATTAATATACTGCGGCAGGCATTCAGGATGCTCTGATCGAAGAGATGTCAGAACACTCAAAGGCATTCATAAGTGCTAACAATCTTCCACCACCAACACAATCTTCAGAGTTCAAGTCTCCTATGTTACAAAGAAGCAAATTTTCAGTAGTTCCATCACTGCCTGCATCCCACTTGTCGCCTGCAGTGGTACTTCCTCATTCGAAAGAAACTTGGGATTTGGCTGCTGAAAAGTCCAATACTGGAGTTCAAAGGTTTGATTTAATGTCAAATGGCCAGACCAAGCCTATTCTGCAGATGAAAATGCCTCAAAAATCATCCGTTTCTATCTATTCAACCACAGAAACACCTCCATTGTTGATCAAATCTAGTGAAATGTGCATTTCAAATAGTAAAATGACTACACATACAAGTTCCACCACAGAAAGTAGTTCTACAGCAGTGGATTCAGCTTCAGTCTCAGTGCCATCAAGCAGATCTTTGACGAGTTCAAGCACCAGCACAAATACCAATCAGACCATGTCAATATCTTCGGCATCAGATTCTCCGTCTCCAGTTGTTGCTTCTTTGATTTCCTTATCTGACCAGGCCCCTAAACACTTGGTTTCCTCATTTCCTTATACATCTGCCTTGAATTCAACATTGGAGACACTTAAATCAGATGTTCACCCAATCGTCATATCTAATTTAAAGACTGACTTAGATGCCGCTAAAGAAGCAGGCACTCTCTTGGTCGAGCCTCCAAAAGGTGGATCCAAATTGAAGCTTGAACCTTTGGGAACACGCGGTCCTTTAACTGCAATCTCAAGTGGACAGTCTTCCAATGATATGACAAGCTCTGTAGCTAACGATGTCTCAGCTTCTCAGCCAGAATGGCCTACTGATGCACCTATGCAGTTTTCAACTTCTTTCTCTCCATCTGCTAGTGTTGCCAATGGAAAAAATGGAGGTTTGGATGATGGCATCGCAGATGAGGACGAGATGGAGGAGGAGGCTCCTGAGATGAGCAACCAAACTGAACCTTGTTTGGGAAGCCTCGATGGATTTGTTATTGGCTCAAGCCCTAATCCATCCACACCTAAACCAAATCCCTTTAGAGGTTCATTTAGTAGTGCGTCAACAAGTCCAGCAGGCTCTACAATTACATTCTCAGTTCCTAGTGGAGAATTGTTTAGACCAGCATCTTTTACATTCCCAAGTCCACAGTCCTCTTCACCTAGCCAGTCAACTAATTCAGTTGCGTTCTCTGGTGGCTTTAATTCTGGGATAGCTGTTCATGCACCAGCCCAAAGTGTGTTTGGCCGGCCAGCACAAATTGGATCAGGGCAACAAGCACTGGGCTCAGTTCTTGGTACTTTTGGACAGTCAAGACAGCTTGGTAGTGGTCTGCCCGGAAGTGGTTTTGCAACTCCCAATGGTTTTGGTGGTGGATTTGCTGGAAGTAGTTCTACTAGTGGCTTTTCTAGTGGTGCTACTGGTGGAGGGTTTGCTGGTATATCATCGACAGGTGGAGGTTTTGCTGGCATTGCATCCGCTGGTGGTGGTTTTGCAACTAATTCTTCAGTTGGTGGATTTGCAGGAGCTGCTTCAGGTGGCGGATTTGGGGCATTCAGCAGCCAGCAAGGAAGTGGTGGTTTTGCTGCTTTTGGTACCGGTGGAGGAACTAGTAAACCTCCTGAGGTCTTTCAGATGAGAAAGTAGTTACATGTAAGAAGAAAAAGCTCTTACATGAAATTGATTTGACTTTAGTTGACTCTGGTAAATACATCTGTACTACCAGGTACAACCTCGAAATAGGAACATTCTCTAAGAACCACCGGCAATATGCCTTCTATGTCTGTCGTCTTAAATATTATTAGCTAATGCATGATGTCCATCGTTACGGTGCCCATGTGTTCTGAATTTTGATGCACGCAGAACTGATGAGATTTCAGGTTTTGACTAAGTTACATGTCCTTCAACTTCTATAATACGCAGAACCCTCCGTCTTTGAATTGTAGCAATCAAATCCATCTATCGATAGGTTGGAAATGATAATCACTTCAATATGGTGATTTTTACCTAAATATTGTCAGAACAGGAGAGAAACCAGAGCTTACAAAATCACTTAATAGACTGTCGTCATTGGGGTGGCACCTTGGAGTATTTTACAAAAGTCAAGTTTAAAGGCAAGACCTAGGTAAAATTTTAGGTGATTGCAGTACTGTTTTCTTATTAAAACACAATGTGTATTATTTTTTACACTTCAACGTCACCTCAACCTCCTTTTTGCCTTCTTTATGTTATCTCATTTCTTTTCTCCCGTTGGAACATAATACTGTGACTTAGTTTTTTTCTCATTAGAACACCAAGTGATGCCCAATTCGTTCGATATCGTTATGCCCACCTCATTCTCACCTCTGCCTTCCTCACTAGCATTGCTTTTTATTCTCATTAGAACACGCACAATACTGTTGTGTATATTTTCAATAAAAAAAAAATTCCCCTTAAAGCTTTCAATGGGTTGAAAACTCGCCCAATTAGCAGAAACAATATAATTTGAGTTTTATACATATAAAAGGGAGAGGGGATAAGTTTAGTACAAACTCGTTCAACAGTGGGATTTAGTCCAAAATATTAAAATGAGCAATTTTCATCTAACAGAAAGTCTAGATTCATTCACTGTTAGATTAAGTTAAAATTTTGTGAGAATGTTCATAAGATGGAGCTCTTTAATCTGAGTAGTGGAATTATAAATCTAATAATTGTACACCTTGAACTAAACCTAATAAATTTTGGCTCAAATGCAAAATGACCAAAATTACACATTTTATAAACATATAGGGGCTAAATTGTTCAATTTTAAAGAAAAGATACTAAAAAGTTCAAGTTGTTAAAATATGAGAATCAAAATTATAATTAAGTCAATATATAATGTGCATGGATTAGGGTTACTCTTTGATTTGGGATTAGATATTTTTGTGTATATATATATACATATATAAATAATATACAGGGCGGGTGGGTTGGGTACTGCCCTCCCATCCTTGGTAATTATCCATTTAAATCCCTATTTTTATACTCAATTCTCATGCCTCATATCCATACCCAACCAAGTAAAAATTGTATGGCCTATCGGGTGTGAGTTAAACTGTCATCCCTACCTACACCTAGTAGTTTTTGTTTTCCCTTTCATTCTTTAGAATTTGTAGAGATTGTAGAGGTTAAAGTTTGGGTTTATTATTCTCAAGTTTGGTGCCTTCCTATATAATGAAATGACTAAAATATTCCTCGGTGTTATGTAGTTATTTTGTTTATTTTTTAACATAATAACTATGTATGTAAATAGAATAATCATATAACACCAAAGAATAACCAATATATTAACAAAATAATCACATCATCAATAAATATTTTGGTCATTTCATACTATATAAAAAAACACTAAATTGGTGTCTTTTACTTCAACATCAACCACTTAAAAATAACAAATTCTTATGTTTTAAGAGAAATATTCAAATCCCGAGTGAATCATACCACTTTAGTTGGAAGTCAGCGCCAAAGGTTCACACAATACAAATCGATTGGATTGGCTGGTTCAATCCAGTTTTTAAAAAATTTGATAAAGACCTTGTTTTCCATTTTATTCTTTAAATCTTTGACAAGCTTAAAGTTTTAAACAGAATAAATCACATTTGAATCATATACCACTTTAATTGGAACGTAGCCTACGCCTATTGGCAATTGCAAGTGACTTGAGTATTAAATATCTTAATGAATCTAAATGCTCAGTTATTTTTAGCAAGTCAGTCTAGAGTTATTTTTTCATATAATATACTAATTTATCTTTCTAAAAAAGAATTGAGAATTGTCAACTGGAATATAAATTAGTTAATCACAAAACTCTCATCACAAGAAGATGATCTACATCTGTGAATGCTTCGACAGTAATACCTCTGAAGTAGGAATGACTCACCATATATTTGGTAAATCTTACTACATCCAAAAGGTGGAGATACAAAAAAATAAAAAATAATTGGAAATTTTTTAGGTTGGTTATCACTTTCTTATTGTAGGAATTGATTTGGATAACTCGCATAACAACCAAACAAGCACATATTCCATAAATTTAATTTTTTTGTTGAAGTTATGACATTTTTGTTCATTGAAAAAGAAAATGAAGAATCGATGCTGACCTTGACATAAAAGTTAAGGTCAGACTACTTATATCAAAACGAATTCCCACCTAGTATTCAGAAAACATTATAGAAATTGAACTCGATACTTCAAAAACGATCTTTCTGCTATATTCAACAAACTGGCTCAAAAATTCGTTTTCTAAGCTTTTAAACTTGGACCCAAACTTCCTGTTTAGCTGGCAATACCAACACATGCCTGGCTTAAGATCCTTAACAGATCCATACAAATAATACAATAGGTCTCTTGCAACTTTGAATGGTTGCATAGTTACAATATTCTAAGTGATTTTTTCAAACTGCCTCCCTTATTGCAGATATCTACCTCCTCAACAAGAGAATGGTTAAGCAAAATCGAGACACCTAGGGAGCAGCAAGTGCGCGTGATGATTTACACCTTTTAAATTCACACAGGAACACCCAACTCAGAGATCTTCGTTAGTCGCTTGTCCAGCGCAGCTCTCTGCCTCTTCAAAATTGAAGCTATAGAAGCAACCTGATCAAGAGTGCATTTGAGCCAGACAACAATTAAGTAATATCCATTGACTAAAGTTTTGTAAGACAACACACTCAGAAGAGAGAGACAGACAGAGAATCGTAGACTTACCTCTGCTCGAAGGGTCAGAGCTTCCCGACTAGGAATATCCCGCAGCCTGTCCATTAACTCTACAGTGTGATAAACAAGAGGGTGCATTACAATGTGACAAATGAGATTACATTCACAATAACTCCAATGTGACAACATACACACAAAATGGAAAAAGAGTGGCTCTGATTAGGATGGGTGCTGATAAACCAAACTACAAAACACAAATTGAAGCAAGAGAAAGTAAAATGGTCCAAGGACCTTCGAAATTCCTAGGGCTAATAATCAAAAGACACCAATTAAAAAAAAACAAAAGTAGAGCATAATATCAAAGATAATAAAAGAATAGCAGAAACATTCATACCTGCAGCTTGGGCTTCAGTCTTGTAAAGTGATTTTGCAAGATACTGAATTTTCGTTCCAGCACTCCTATATATTATTCAATTTCAATATTCAGGCATACTGCAGCTGTAATCAAATACTCATCTCTCTCTCTCTCTCTCTCTCTCTCTCATTAACGAATAACACATACACGAGTTCATTATGCCCATATTTCATATCCTTCTCAGCAAGAGCTCTCCTTTCAAGCAATTTTTTGCTTTCCTTCTTCATTAAATCTACTGAAAGGTTCAAGTCCTTCACGTTCTTCTCAGCACTAGCATACCTTGCCTTCACAAGTACTCAAGTAAAAAACGGTGAAAGAAAAAAAATGGAAAATGCACTGGAGAAATATAAGCAACTTTTGACATGCAAGTGCCTGATATCTTAAAAATAGATGAGTCTAGATATTAAGTTGCAAGATAACGAAAGTGCACATCACAAACATTGGGGAGCAGTATGTAAGTTAATTGGTTAAGGAAGCATCTTGGTTGTGCAACTGAGAAGATACCTCCTCACTATGAAACCGACCCAATGTGTGACGAAACAAAAACCTTCTTGGCACTGAGAATACAAAAAATCCTTGAAAAATTAGTTCGAATGAGATATTAAAGACAATATTACAAAATTAGTTGAGATACAAAAGGCAGCATCAAACAAAATTGATTTGAAGCACAAAAAAATAGCGACAAAAAATATCAAGATTATCACATTTAAATATGACATACAAGCAAGTCTAGAGGAACCTTTTTCAATTGCATGCAACATTTTTTAGCAATATAACAATCAAATTTAGTGAAATATATAGATTAAATAAACAACGCCAAAACCTCATATTCCTCAAATATAATTGGTAATTCAATACAAACTCAACATTCACCAATGAAACCAACATAATTCAGATCAAGGGACTTTATAAAATAGCTAGTAGGATTTTTATAAAAGATTTGAAGAAAATTGGTTCTGCCATTATGATTGCTCATATTTTAACCACAAAAGATTGTATGCAAGAGCAGAATCTCGGCTATTGCTATTGCAATTGTGAGATATTACTCTAGAGTCTCAGACTACTATAGTGAGGTAAGCCGGGAATTCATGGTTCTTTTTTAACCTCTTTATTTATTTTTATTTTTCAGACTTCCTTTTCTGCTACAGCAAATCCAACGCCAATTTACATTTTTATCCCACTTCTTAAGGTCAATACACCATTGAAAGTCAAAGTTTCCAGTTACCAACATTATGCATTGTTCAGTGAGACCCAAGGACATAACAGGGATGTAATGCAATGAATATTTATATAGTTAGCACTAGCACTTTTAACAAAAAAATTGAATATGTAAAGTGATAGAGTCCAGCCCAAAATATGGAGGGTCTATACTAGGAGGCAGAAGAGTGGGGCAGAGGAAAATTCTATTAGGAAGAAGAGTGGGGCAGAAGGGAATTCTGTTATAGAGAATTAGGCTGAGCTGGCTATTCTGTTACAGAGAATTAGGCTGAGCTGGTTTTCGGTTAGAGGGAAAGGGGGACTGCTCACGTGAGTGGGTTGGTTCTTAAGGAAGAGGAGAGGGACTGTGAGGGCAGTTTTCGTTGATGGTTAACCTTTGGCAGAGAATCCCATTTCTCTGAGGAGCTAGTAGCTCTGGACCATTGTAGTTAAACCCTTGAATTTGAATAACATTACTGAGTATTTTATTCTATTCCTTGGTTATCTATCTCTGGGTTTATTAGTACATTTTCTGGGTTCCTAACATAAAGCTTCTGTCAAAGCTTAAGCAAATGCAAAAGCAAAAAGGTTAGCATCAGATGAACTTAGTGAGCCTTCCGTTCAGCAAAAGCAGATCACTTAAATCATTTGGTTGTTTGAGAGAACTCGCCTATCATATTCTCTGGGTTAACCCAGATTAAATCTAAGACAGCTTCTGTTTGTTAAGCCTATAATTTTGCAATGTAAGGATGCTTGAAAGTTTCAACTAGTATTGGAGTCATTCTATCTGGAGTTGGTGTTCCAATAAGTCTTTATCAGGAGCAATTCAGGCAAGAGAAATGCCATGAATCTGTGCTCTTGTAATACAAGATTACAACTAAATATTTGCTAAACAGATGCCACCAACTGATGTTTTCTGTTTTCCATTCAAACTGTATGATGTTCTGGATCTTAGGGCGTCCAAAGATATGGGTTTGTCCTTCTAATCTTGAGGAATTGATGAACAGGTATAAGGACACTGCTTGGAAGAAAGAGGACAAAGTTTAGTGGCGTAGTGCACTGCCTTCTTGTCTAGACTCTGGTGTATTTGAATTGAACAGACTGCTAAAAATTTTAAGGTTTGTAAGTTAGAGACCTCCTACCTGTATGACAGAATTGTTGACTTGGCTTTCCTTTGGTGTTCGAAACATGGCCTCTTTTCAGGAGTGTTTCGTTTGCAGATACTGAAAGGTCTGGAAAGCTTCATTGTATTGGTTTTTTTTTTTTTCCTTCGCTTTTTCATTTTCTTTTTTCTTTCACTTAGAGGATACTTTAGCCTCTTCCATGCAGTAATTTCACTCTGCTTCTTAACGAATTTATTTAATATATGTAGTTTCCAAGTTTCCACAACAATACAGATACACAGGTTATACAAATTTTTGCACTATTAATTTATCAGTACCTTTGCTGCAAATTTAGGAAACATATGCATAAGCTCCAAGTTTACTTTTATAGACAATATTTCACAATTTTGGCTACAACATAATAACTTGCCTGATGCAGATGGATTTAAAACTGAATTGCTTATCAAACAAGATCTTGCTAAAACAAAGGCACACTAATCTTGATTAGAAACCCTTTTAAGAAAACTACCAACTGGTATCATGAAAGAATATCAATTACTTTTATGTGCAAAAGACTAAAAAATACCTCGCATGAAAAGAAGGGCAGCAGAAATAGTAACCCCAATAGATGCAGCTGGCTGCTCCCTCGCAATCATCAACCCATCTGAAAATGAGATATGATCAGGTATCAGTGCCATGCAAATATAAAATCACTTTAAAGTCAAAACCGTAAACAACTACACTTACATGTTCAAGGAATGATATTTCATACCAGTCATGATGCAGTGGAAATTAAAAGAAAAGCTATATCGCTTTGGGTCTGTCCCAAAGAAGGAGAAAATAACTAAGAGACATTGTATTGATGCTGGAAAAACTGAATTACAAGCAATAAACTTCTAATATTATAGTACTCCTAAACCTTCTAAGACTAGGAAAGCTAAAACCTTACAAGACTAGGAAAACTAAAAGACTAAGCTTGCCTTAGAAGAAGAGGACCAAGTAGACTCAAAAAAGGAAATTACAAAATTAAGAAAACAGGAAAATACTGTTCATGCTACTCTAGTGCGACAATGTTCATGCTACAGGCATGGGTGGTTCTGTCCTGCATCAAGTCAGCAGATTCATCAAATCTAAAAAAGAAAAAGATTGGTAACATTCATTAGAAATTACCCTTAACTTTATTGAAGAAAGCATCTTCATAAGTTCTAAACTGTGATACTGCTTCTGGTAAAAAATCCTGCAAATAATCATATATGAATTAGATGAGTTTGGCCCAACTCATATGGAGAGGGGAAAAGGATTACATAGGATCAGAGAATTACTAGTTTCATACAAGATAAAGCATGAGAAAAATTCTTAACAAGGCATAAAAAGAAGCTACTACATTAGCATGGCAAATATTCCTTTTACAATCAAGTAGGAGAGGATATAAAAGGACCCCACCACTACCAAAATATGGGAAAAGTAAAAAAGTAGCTTCTTCACAATATTTTGATACCACAATGAAAGAAACTTACATCCCCTTCCTTCCAGGAATGATTCCTTTTTGTTTTACCATTTTCATTTGAATAAGAATAACTTTAATGGCTGAGACCATATAAAATATATGAAAACAAAAACTACCATGTCTAGTCATCCTTCATAACTTTAAAAAGGTTCAGAAAGCTCAAATCATAAGATTGAATTTTAATTTATAAAACTCTTTAGGGCCCGTTCGGAGGACCAGATAGGATAAGAGAATAAGACAGTAATAGGATAGGATATAGAAATGATAAGTAACAATACTATCTTATATTTGGATGAGAGGTTAAATAGGATAGAGTATTTAGGAC
>QAOA01005530.1:103339-168698 GCA_003255065.1 Cercis canadensis
AGGACAAAGACCAAAATATCCTTAGATTAGAATAATATGCACTTTTATTATACAATTACAATTTTTTTTGGTTAAATTTCGTATAATAATTTGATAGAACAAGTTTGAAAGGAGAGAGACAGAGAGACAGAGAGACAGAGAGAAGGGGGAGGGGGGAGAGAGAAACCTCACACTCAAGAGTTAGAAAGAAGAATTAGTCCAGATTTTAAATTTCTATTTTCAATTTGTTAAAGAACCAAACCAATCAATACATTGAACCTACAGATTCTTCTTGTATATCTAATCCTTTTTATTTTGGGTACTGCTCTTAAAGATCAAGATCATAGAATTTCTCTCCATCCTATATGGGTTTTCTCTGTTGAGTGAGACAAAAGAAGAGTACAGAGGTCAAAGACAGTTTTATCAATCGGTAAACAAAGATTGATGAAGGTGGCAGAGGAGAATGAAGTGAGTGAGGAAGAGGAAGTAAAAGAGAATATTTCAGGTTTGATTGCATTAGAGAGGGGAAGAGAGCATGACCAAAAAATTGGTAGCTGCTACTATCACGATGACCAAAAGGATACCGGAAGGAATGGACAGAGACGGTAAAGATGGTCATGGACAGAGACTTTCTGCTCAGCGAGAATGATAGCTAAAGGGAGTTGCATTCTTAGAGAAGATTCGAGGGGAAAATATGAATTTTTATTGCTTATCCTATCCTACCAGATTATATCATGCCTCCCCACCCCCAAAAAACAGGATAAGTATATCCTATCCCTCTTAACAGGTTGCTCCAAATGGACCCCTAAGATATGTGAATGGGATCTAATACCCTTAGTGAAAAGATAGTACAGTTACTACCTAAACTAGAGCACACTAAAACCCCTCTGCAGTCTGCACCATCAGATTTTCTCCAACCCATGGAAAGCCTACAACAATGAGCCAAATACTCTCAACAGCTCCCATATTCTAGGTGAGTATTCCTCTTACAAAGATTTTAGTGTAACCTCTGAGAAATCGCCTCCATTCATTTCCATATGGTAATATAATTATAACAATCTCAAGAAAAAGCAGCTTTATAGCTCAAAATTCAAATCATGTAAGCATATTTTCAGGTGTTAACTCACTATTTCGTACACTTTTTTCTTTTTTATGTTACCTATCATCCTTCTCATTGACCATCATGTTAACACAAGTTTATGTGGACATGACTTAAGGCTTAAGCTAGAGAACCATGTTTTTGTCATTATCAAGTTCCGTTGTCTTGATTATTGATCTCATTGTACAAAAATACATCATATGTCACACTATTATCCATCACTCCATACACAAAAAAAAACATTTTTTCCATGTTTGATATCAAAACTAAACTGCCAACATCCATTAATGCATTAAGCATGTCACCATAGAACAAGAGCTTGATATAAGAGACTGAAAAACCATATTCCTACCATAAAATTTCCATGACAATTTAGCATTGCTTCAACTTCTTTTGATCTTCTTGATAAAATTGTCAGTAAAAAGGTTTAAATTTGAGGGCAAACTATCATTGAAAATTTAAATCAAAGGCAACAATTTTGACTTCTAAACAGTCCAAGTACACTCCCATACTTGTCAGCTTTCCTCTACATATAAAGCTTTCAAGGAAATATGCTTCTCCATTCCATTTCTCTATTATAAGGGCCAAAACACACTACAGTCATCAAAAATGTTCATCTCATGAACTAAGAAAATAAAACAAGGAAAAAAGAAAGATTTTCTTTCCAAGGAGTATGATATCCAAAGTGATAAAGTAAAAAAAATCCATTATTACTCTTTCCAAAAAATCAAATAGGGAGTTTTGGTACAGGTGCATTGTATTTTGGAGCTTGATGATACCCAGTAAAAACCACTACCCCTACTGCAATAAAAGGACAGAAATACCCTTTCTTAAGGTATACCTTCTCCCCCTCTAACTCAATTTTTTCACTTCACTCACCCGCTCTCTCAACACTCTCTATCAGGTCCTCCCTCT
Organism: Cercis canadensis; assembly: GCA_003255065.1. Taxonomy (NCBI): domain Eukaryota; kingdom Viridiplantae; phylum Streptophyta; class Magnoliopsida; order Fabales; family Fabaceae; genus Cercis; species Cercis canadensis. The sequence goes on from QAOA01005530.1 coordinate 105,333, forward strand.
CTGACGTGCTCTCTTTCTCCCTCAACACTAAGCTAACTTGAGGGTCAAAGGTAGCACCGGAGCTCCAGCTCCCCCTGACTGTGCTTCTCTCTCTACAGGTTGCAGACCTCACCCTAACTCAGGCAACGACATTTGGCGCCATATGTGGGAAAGAGGCTTCATTCCCTTGTTCCACCACACAAAAGCCCGAGCTTTTCTCTTGACAAAACCAAGAGGAACGACTATAACACACACTAGCTGCGAGTCCTCTATTGCTCAAAGAATCGAGCAAATCGCTCTTATAAGCCCCAATTTCTACTTGGGTACTAGCAGCAGATTTTCAAAGGCAAAACCTCTAATCTGAATCACAAATTGCTTAGGACCATGGCTTTGAAAATGGTACAATTCCTTTAACAGTAGACTTCTAAGCTTACTTAAATTTTTCAATTCATGCTCTTTATTGCTGAGGAAGGCTTCTGTTTGGTATCCAAATAAATCCAAGATTGAAAGCACCCTCAGCACTACCCCATTAGAAATGCACACACACTGTTTGTTTAAATTCCTCTGCATGCTTTCAATGATATTTGTCTTGAATCCTGATCATACACACATGCATAATAGTTGCCTGCCAACCATTTGTTAAAATGCTTGTGGCTGGGTACATATTCAATTGATGTATATGCTTGGTAGCATTCCTGTAACACCCATAACACAGCAAGTTCAACTTGAATCCCAAGATACACTTTCTTTGTTGGTTCACTTGAAGATTAACATTTATTTTGTTGATTCTTTGCAACATTATTATTCACATTGTTATATTATTTGAAATGACATACTAAATGGCCCATAAACTCCAGAATTTGGTATCACTCATTTGAGCACGTTTAAATGCTGCCATGCATAACGCTGCATACTCCACCACACCTCGTGGCTGTATTGCTGTCTGAGACTCATTAAAGAATAAACATGTGGGACTGCCCTACTCTATTTTTGGTTATTATGCTTCTTGCATGGCATGCAATTACCATATTTGATCAAGAATTTTCAAGTCAATGAGTTATCATTAACACTTGCAACCTTTCATTGTACATATGAAAGCTGCCTCCCTTCAATATGCTACCATTCCTTGACATATGCTATAATTAGCCACTCGAATGTGTTGTGTAGTCTTATTCTGGATATGGTGGTTGAGCATCACTGCCAGCAGTATCCCTTATTTCTTGATATTGATGACATGGAATTGTGACAGCGATCAAAGCCTTCTAATTTTAATTTTGTCAAAATTCTTCATTCTAGATAGTATGAAGGAACTACACTTTTATCCCCCGTCATTGCACCCTGATGCGTGCATCTAACACCTCTACAAGCAGCATGCTAATAATATCATGCAGGCATATAAAGCAGTCACCTTGCATAGACACTAATGTTTACTGTTCTTAACCATGCTTTAGTAGTTCTCCACTTGTAAGAGATCTAGAAGTTCTCTATTTGGCTTGCTCATTCTCATATGCTTTCTCATTCATTTTACTGCTGCCCGGTCTATTGGACCATCATCCACAGCTATATACTTGCAAAGAGTAACACAAAGATGGTGTAACAACTCCTTGGTCTTGCATACATATATGCTCATGAGATCTGTTATACCTATGCATTTCAAAAATTATCTGGCTGACATGCTATATAGTCAAAAGTGGTTAAAATCCAAACAATGCACTTCCTTTCATTTTAAATATGATCACCTCTTTAAAAGAGGCCACAAGAAAAGCTATTAGCTCCCTCAGCATATTAGAATGTTTGAAGGGAGGTAAGAGATAGCAGCATACTGTTTTACTCTTTCGAGTCTTTCACTTTATATATATTTCTAGTAATGATTGAGGGGCTGCTACAAAATTCTTGATCACTAGAACATCTACACTTTAGCGAACTTGTGGATTCATATCCCTTCATGTACTATCCCTCAGCATGAATCTGAACTATGCATTTAAATTGCTCGTTAGCCGCTACAGAGATAACTGTACTTGTTCTAGTAGCCCACACCACTAAGCCATTTGTGCTTGACAACATCAATAATTGCTCTTGAATGTGCATTTAGCCATTTGCAATCCTTGCCATCTTCAGCATACTCTTTTCTAGTTACCTACCACGTGCTAATAAACTCACAAGGTTGGAATAGAAGTGTGCAACATGAAATGCTATGTTTGACTACAAATATTCTAGTGGTGAAAACACATATATGCATATGATTGCAATTTAAGCTTTAGCTCATAGCATAAAATCTGGTTTTATAAGCAAGACCTGTCATTTAAAGTTTTTGGCAGAGCATAAGAGGCATACCCACTTATTGGCCCTTGCTCATATTAATTGCAAGTTCTGAAACTCCTCATCTATCAAGATTGACTGCAAACCACTAGCATTTATATTTAACTAGAGGCAAAGCTTAGAGTTTATACTGTCAAGTTCATGACTGCTTAAAACCCACGTTCACCTCCTTGCTTACTGCCTATATGACTGTCATATGACTTATATCTGATTGCGAATGCTATAAATAATTGTAAACAAGCTAGTAGCAGCAGCTGCAAATCTCCTTTTGAAACGTGAAAAGTAGTAGAGTGGCTGTGCATGTTAATTTAAATGCTCTGTTAAGCATGTGATTTTTGTAGAGCTGCATTTATCTTTGTTCAACAGCCATGGTAGCCACTAAAGGCAAATTTTTGTGATATACCCTGTGCTCACACATTTTACTTTCTCTTCAAGTTCCAAGGAAAAGGCCTTCAAAAGCCAAAAAATGCTTATTTTAGAGGACTTAAACTTCAGCCTTAATGCCTTGACTCCCTCGAGTCATTGGACTAGGGGACAAGTGATGATACCCGGTAAAAACCACCACACCTACTATAGTAAAAGGACAGAAATATCCTTGCTTAAGGTATACTGATAGAAACCAACACAACGAAGAGGGTAGTAAAGGCAAAACAAGGGCTAACAAAATCACCAAACGGCCTCAGGGATGGGAAGAATATATTCACTGAATTGATGGGGAATTAGTTATAGTTGGTTAGATCTACCGTAAATTTAGGATCTATTGTATCTTTGAGCCTTTTATATAAAGAGGATTATGAATGAAAGGAGGGGAAAGAATTGAGTTATCATTTTATTTTCTCTTGGCGATTTTTCCCTGCCTCGAATAAGGGAGAACTATCTATTTACATATCATTGGTGCCTTCATTGCCCTTCCACCATGACCGACCTGGCCAAACAAAAAACCACTTCATCTTCCAACGACAGGCTAGAGGACGCCATTGCCAAATTGGCTCTTTCTCAAGCTTCTCTGCATAAACGCCTTGATGATGTCTTGTCTCGCTTGGGTTCTCTCGAATCCCGACCACCGTCTGCTACCAATCACTCTTTTGATTCATCCGTCCACACGTCCCCTACCAACCCGCATTCTTTTCCCATAACATGTTCAAATTGGACGTCCCTCGCTTTGATGGCACCGATCCACTGGGATGGATCTTCAAGATCACTCAATTTTTCAATTACCACCAAACCCCTGATGATCAACGTCTGACGATTGTTTCCTTTTACATGGCTGGACCCGCTCTTAGCTGGTACCAATGGATGCATGGAAATGGTCAAATTCGTTCCTGGCCAAGTTTCATCCATGCCTTGGAGGTGCGTTTCGCCCTGTCCTTGTATGAAAATCCCCAAGGAGCCCTTTTCAAACTCACGTAGACAAGCTCTGTGCGGGATTTCCAGACCGAATTTGAGACCATCACCAACCGTATTGCTGGCCTTCCGACTACCGCCCTTCTTAGTTGTTTCATCTCAGGTTTGTCTCTGAAGATACAGTGGGAAGTCCAAGCTCATCAACCTATTAACCTTGCCCAAGCTATTGCCTTAGCCAAACTACAGGAGGAGAAATTTCTAGACGCCAAACATGCGGCTCATGCTAAACCATCGACCACATTTCAACCCTCACGGTCCCCTCTCACGACTCGGTCTCCATTTTCCACAACTCCGAAATCACCAGCTAGTCCCATTAAGCAACTTACCGCCGCTGAAATGTAGACTCGGCGAGATCGGGGTTTGTGCTACAACTGTGATGAGAAGTACAAGTTCAGACACAAATGTAAGGCTTGATTCTTTTATTTGTTGAGTGACGAAGCTAACTCTGTTGGTATAGCTGAGGAGGGTGAGGGAAACTCAGATTCGGATCCGATACCCGAGTTGGTTCCTAATCCAGATTCACAAGCCCAAATCAGTTTTCATGCATTGTTGAACTATTCAGCTCCAGAAACATTGCGTCTCTTAGGCCGTATTGAATCCAGGGAGCTGCAGGTCCTCATTGATGGGGGAAGTACTCATAAGTTTATCCATGCCAGGATTGCCAAATATTTGGGTTTGAGATCCAGTCTGACTCCTTCGTTTCGGGTCTTGATTGGGAATGGTGAACACTTGACTTGCTCTGCTATTTGTAAACAGGTTCCCTTGGGTCTTCAAAAGCAGGTCTTCACAGTGGATTTATTTGTTCTACCGATCAGTGGGGCTGATGTTGTCTTGGGTGTGCAATGGCTCAAACAACTGGGCCCAATGGTTACTGATTATAGCAATTTGCTTATGAAGTTCATGTGGCAAGGTCAATGGGTCCAATTAATAGGTCAGCCCAAGTCCTCCTTAGACCCAATCTCTTTTCATCAGCTCAGACGACTACAAGACACCGCTGGTGTAGCTGAATGTTTTCACCTCCAAATTATTGCTCATCAGTCCTATACACCAAGCCCAGCCCCACTCACAGAGCCCAACCCAGGCTTATCCCCTTCTTCGTCCCTGATCTCTTTGCTTTCACAATACCGCCCTCTGTTTGAACCCAATACCGCCCTACCCCCTGATCGCAACATTACACACCACATCCATCTATTCCCTGATAGTAAACCGGTCAATGTCCGGCCATACCGCTACCCCCACTTTCAGAAACAAGAAATTGAATCCCAAGTATCCGAGATGCTTCGCACAAGTGTGATACGTCCTAGCACTAGTGCTTTCTCCTCCCCAGTGTTACTGGTCAAGAAGAAAGACGGATCATGGCATTTCTGCGTTGATTACCGTGCCTTGAATACTATTACGGTCAAGGATCATTTTCCTATTCCCACCATAGATGAATTATTGGATGAATTAGCAAATGCTCGATGGTTTTCTAAATTGGATTTGCGTGCTGGGTATCATCAAATTCGTATGGCAGCAAAGGATGTTCATAAAACGGCATTCCGAACTCATGAAGGTCACTACGAGTTTTAGGTTATGCCGTTTGGCTTGTGCAATGCCCCGCCCATGTTTCAGGCGGCCATGAATAACCTTTTTCGACCATTATTGAGAAAATCAGTAATTGTGTTTTTTGATGATATCTTAGTCTATAGTCCATCACTGGATGTTCATTTCTTCCAGTTGAAACAAGTGTTTGATATTTTGTTGGCTGGAAAATTTTTCTTAAAGCAATCCAAATGTCTCTTTTGTCAACAATCCATCGACTATTTGGGGCATGTTATTTCCTATAATGGGGTGGCACCTGATCAATCCAAGATTGAAGCTATGCTCAAGTGGCCTACACCAAAAACTGTAAAACAGTTGCCAGGATTCTTGGGCTTAACTGGCTTTTATAGGAAATTCATCCAAAATTATGCATCACGTGCTGCTGCTTTGACTGATTTGCTAAGAAAAGATGCGTTTGCCTGGAGTGATGCGGCTCAGTTCTCATTTGATAATTTGAAACAAGCCATGTTACAAGCACCTGTTCTAGCTATTCCTAATTTTGACCTGACCTTCACTTTACAAACTGATGCGTCTGGCTCAGGTATGGGTGCAGTATTACTTCAAATTGATCATCCTGTTGCTTATTTTAGCAAAAAAATTTGTCCTCGACTACTAAATTCATCTACGTATATTCGTGAGTTGCATGCCATTATATGTGCCGTCAAGAAGTGACGTCAATATTTGTTGGGTAGAAAATTTACAATACAAACAGACCATAAAAGCATTAAGGATCTTATGACTCAAGTGATTCAGACTCCAGAGCAGCATCAATATCTCTCTAAATTACTTAGCTTTGAATATGTGATTGTGTACAAATCGGGCCACACAAATGTTACCGCTAATGCTTTATCTCGCATCTTCCTTGCAGAGGACTCATCAATCACTGAGTCACCACAGTGTTTGGTTCTGACTATGCCTCATTTTGGTATTGTGGATGCACTCTGAAGGGAACTTGCAAATTATGAAGCATTCCGACACTTAAAACAGCAGATAATTGACCAACCTGCAAAACATCCTCAGTGGCGTATCATTGACGATTTAATACTATGCCAAGACTGCATCTTCATACCCTCCGAGTCCCATTTCAAGACTATATTATGCAGGAATTTCATTCTTCTCTACTTGGGGGTCATGCGGGTGTAGCCAAAACCTTGAGTCGAATTAATGCTAATTTTTTTTGGGATACAATGCGTGCTGATGTTACCCAATTTGTTCGGTCCTGTTTCATTTGTCAACAGACAAAAAGCCCCACTCAGGCCCCTGCTGGGCTTCTTCAACCAATTGCCCCTCCTTATCAAGTGTGGGAAGATCTTTCTCTTGATTTTATTACTGGTTTACCTCCATCCAATGGGTCTACTGTCATTCTAGGTGTGGTTGACTGTTTCAGTAAACCAGCACATTTTGGATTATTGGCCACCCATTATACTGCTACTAAAGTCGCTGAATTGTTTGTCACGATGGTTTGCAAGCATCATGGCATTCCCAAGAGTCTCATCTCTGACCGAGACACTATATTTCTTAGTCGATTTTGGAGAGAGTTATTTAAACTCAGTGGGACGCAACTGAGAATGAGTACTGCTTATCACCCACAATCAGATGGGCAGACAGAGGTGATCAATCGCATCTTGCAGCAATATTTGAGGGTATTCTGCCACGATAAGCCTTCACAGTGGGCCAAATTTTTACCTTGGGCTGAATGGAACTACAACACAACAGTACACTCCGTCACAAATATAACTCCATTTGAAATAGTTTACGGCAGGCCACCCCCCAGTATTCCTCATTACATTGGTGGGACAACTTCAGTTGCAGCTGTCGAGGAGGATCTAATGACCAGGGAAGCGGTATTAGCTCAATTACAACATAAACTCCTAAAAGCACAAACACAGATGAAAGCATATGCTGATATGAAACGTCGGGATGTGCAGTATAAATTGGGTGATTGGGTTCATGTTAAACTTAGACCCTATCGTCAGACCTCTGTCACTGCCGCTTCATGCAAAAAACTAGCCAAAAGTTTTTATGGGCCTTTTCAGGTCATCGAACGCATTGGTCCTGTGGCTTACAAACTGGACTTGCCAAGCCACTCTCGCATTCACCCAGTTTTTCATTGCTCTCTGCTCAAATTGCACCATGGACCTGCTCCTGTTATTCCAACTACTTTACCTGAAAGTAATGAATTTCACCAGCCCATCATCACTCCATTTGCTATCTTGGACCAGAAAATTGTTGTGACAGATATTGGGGAGACAGATATTGGGGAGCAAAAGTTAGTGTTAGTTCAGTGGCAGGGTCTCCTTCCGGAAGAAGCTACATGGGAAAACTTGGGTGACTTACAACGTGATTTTCCTTCCTTACACCTTGAGGACAAGGTGCATTTCCCAGCGGGTAGCAATGATAGAAACCAACACAACGAAGAGGGTAGTAAAGGCAAAACAAGGGCTAACAGAATCACCAAACGGCCTCAGGGATGGGAAGAATATATTCACTGAATTGATGGGGAATTAGTTATAGTTGGTTAGATCTACCGTAAATTTAGGATCTATTGTATCTTTGAGCCTCTCTATATAAAGAGGATTATGAATGAAAGGAGGGGAAAGAATTGAGTTATCATTTTATTTTCTCTTGGAGGTTTTTCCCTGCCTCGAATAAGGGAGAACTATCTGTTTACATATCATATACCTTCTCCCCCTCTAACTCACTTTTTTCACTCACCCATTCTCAACAATCTCTGTCGGGTCCTCCCTGTCTCAAGACCCGACCTGCTCTCTTTCTCCCTCAACACTAAGCTGACTTGAGCGTCGGAGGTGGCGCCGGAGCTCCGTCTCCGGCCTCCCCCAGACCGTGCTTCTCTCTGCAGGTTGCCAACCTCACCATAACTCAGGCAACGACAGAGTTAAACTCATTTAGAAAATGGATTGTATAAGACCCCAGAAAATAAATTGGGGAAATCTAAGTAACGAAATTCAGCAAGCATGGAAAAAACAGGCGAAGTTCATCACATATATGTAGATTACATAAGGATATGGTAGAAAAACTAAAAGGATTCATAATAAAGCGTAATATATGTATTGAGATTAAAAAGTGTAACAAAAAACTAAGGAGCGGATGAGCAAACCTGTGCATTACGGATGTGGGTGGAGGAGTTATGTTGGAGAGAACGCGCAGAGAGAATTGCAGAGTCGGTGGATTGACGGACCGTACGCTGAAGATTCTCTGCAATTGACGACAATGATGGGGATGATTCTGACGTTGTTGATGATGACGATGAGTCATGTCCGGCGGCAGAAGCTGAAGAGAACGACGAATTCGTCTCTGCCATTTTCTTATGGCTTGCTTTGCTCAGTAGCCTCAGCTCGTCTGCTTCGTCTATCCCCAGTCTTCTTTGACTAACTCCTTTTTTGTTTTTTCCTTTTTTCTTAAATTCTTAATAGTTTTAAGGGTTATTTGACCTAAATAATATAGTTGAAGAAATTACACAATTAGGATAGTTTAAAACTTTTTTATCTGAATAATATAGTTTTTAAAAATTTGAAAAAAAAAATTCTACACAATAGGAGTACCACCAAACACGCCAAGGCTCCGCGGTGCATCATCACCGTACACGTCATGGCTCCCACTGCGCTTCCCCACTTGATTTCTTTCTCCCATCACCTTTATCTTTTCCACCGAAGTTGGACGGCTGGGAATGAGGAAATACATGGTGATCCCACGGTCAAGGTTCTCGTATTACTTTCAGTTCCTCATTCTTCTCTCGAAATGATGATGATATATCCTGTGCAGTGCCCCATTCGGTACGCAAATTTTGACACTGAACCCTAAAGATACTCATTCTCCATCTCTTCCTTTTTCTTTTCCCTTTGGTATTTTTGTCCTAGAAAGTGACGGAAAATGGCAAAAATCCCAAAGCTTGTAAGACCTGGTTTTTCTAGGTTCTCTTCCTCCTCTCATTTTCTATTTGTTAGTGTTCCATTTAATTTTGGGTTTTTTCTTCAGATGTTTCAATTGTAAATAAAATCATTTTCAAAGATCATTGGTAATTTTTATTTTTTGGGTTCTTGGTTCTGTTTTTTAGGATTTGCCTGCTTCTTGCGAAGCTTTTGAATCAGAACAAAACATGGGTACACAGAAAATCTTAGTTTCATATCACATAAACGCATTTTAGTACACAATCGAGGAATCTGATAGCTTTGTGATTGACATAGACGCCTTTTCTTCCGGCATCAACAAAGATAGCAACCTTGACCATAATTCTTTCTCATTGTTTTCTTAGTTCTTTTCTCGAAATGTTGCCGCTGAAGAGGAAATTTGGTTGCTAGTAGGGAAGCGTTGTAGGAGCCACGGTGTGTCCGATGATGACGTGCCGCGGGGCCCTCAACGTGTTCGGTGGGACCCGCATCGTCCATAATTTTTTAAAATTTTTTTTTTAAAAAACTACATTATTCAAGTCAAAAAACCTAGTTTTAAGGCTTAATTGCAATTTCGATATTCTTATTTTAACAACTTAAATTTTTTGATTCTTCTTATTTAAAAATGAATAATTTAGTTCTTCTATAATTATAATATGTGCAATTTTGATTCTTCTGTCTTTGAGCCAAAATTTCTCATGTCTAGTTAAAGGTGTAAAGTTTTTTAATTCATAATTTCACAGTTCAAATTGAAGAGTTATATCTTGCGAACATCTAGATTTTTATTGTTGGATCAAGTTGAAATTTTGTATGTATGTTCGCAAGATGTACCTCTTTAATTTGAACGGTAAATTGTGAATCAGATAATTTTACACTGTGAAATAAACTTGAGAAATTTTGGCTCAAAAATAGAATGACCAAAATTACACATTTTATAAATATAGAGAGATTAAATTGTTCATTTTTAAACAAAGGGATTAAAAATTTTAACTTGTTAAAATAGGAATACCAAAATTGCAATTAAGCCTAATTTTAAATGTCGGTTTCATTCACCCACCATCTTAATCCCGAATCACTAGAACACTTGACATTTTTAGTAGGAATGAGACTATTAACATTGAGTAATCAGTATCATAAAGAGGGCACTAACCGAATCTATTTTTTTAGTATTTTTTGCTGCAACTATAGATTTAAACATGAAATCTATAAGCTCTTATGACAATTTAAATATCACTTAGTGACAGGTCATTTACTATTTTTTTTGGTAATACAAAGAAAAGAAAGAAAAAACTATAGCCTAGGGAAAACCACAGACAAATTGTCTACTAACAATATAAGAAATTTCTACAAAAGGATGTTGAATAACTTCCAAGCTGCCTTGGCCTCTAGCACCACGTTTAGCTAAGAAATCAGCAATTTGATTGGCTTCAAGCAACACATGATAAATAGAGACTTCCCAACCTCTATTAAGCAATACTCTGAATATCATGAATAATGCATCCATACTTGTGAAAATTGCAATCACCATTCCGTACCAAATTAACTACTTTAATGGAATCAGATTCATAAGAGAGGCTTGCCATACTTCTATCCCAACACTAACAGATACCATTTCTAATGGCCAAAAGCTCAGCCTTCAAGTTTGTGCCAACACCTATAGACCCGAAAAAACCACCTTGCCATCTTGCATGCTCTGAGCACACCACCCACGCCAGCATTCCCTGGGTTGCCAAAGCTGCTGCCATCAACGTTTAATTTAAAGATACCCGGATGCGGAGCTTGCCAAGAGACCCAACTCATCTCTTTGACTATATTTTCTTTTTTTCAGGTGAAAAACAATGGAGCATATATGCACCATTGATGAATACATTTTTTATACAGTAGTTAACCCTCATATTTAGTCTTTTAAACCTCTTTTGGTCTGAATTGAGTGGGCTTGGGCCACATTTCATGAGTTTGGATCCAATTGGGCCTAAATATATTTTTCAGCAATACTGGGCATTTTATGACTCTCTATTTTTCAGCAATAATTTGAGTTCTAGACATCTAATAATCTTGAATCTTATCTTGTAAGAAATCTAAGAGAAAGCTCTACAATTTTGATTTAGAGCCCCAAGTCTAATTCGAAAGTCTAGCTAGTCATATGCAGCCTGGAAGCCAGAGAAGAGATGTTGTCGCAGGATCCTGACCCACATGCAGTGTTTGGACCATAACTTGAGTTGTAGGTGTCGTATGGACTTGAAACTAGTCCCATTATAAAGTTAAGACGTAGATATTTAATTTTTATGAAGATCAGTTCTTCAGATTATGTGTTTTTTATGGTCTTATTACCTATCAAAGTTGGCTGATGGTTCTAGAGACCTGTTGACACTTAAATGGGCCTAACTTCCTCATTACAAGTCCAATTAAGTCCAAACCGCAGTCCAATAAAAGCTAAGGCCCATGGGAATAAGTGTGATCTAAGGGCAGTTTAGGTGTACATGTATTTTTAGAGGTTTATATGCTCAGAAAGAGGCAGTCAAAATTCATGAGGATATTTTAGAAGATATTTTGTAGACAACTTGTTTAGTTTTCTTAGTCTCTAAGTTTCCTCTCTAGATATTTTTTATAAATTTGGTTTCTCTTGTTCATGGAGGGCTGAATACTCAAATCAATCCAGGTTTTGGTTGTTCTGATTATTAATTCTGAGATTATGCTTTGATTGTTATTCATTTAGTAGTTAATCTACTTCTTTCTTTCTTCTGAAATATTCTGTTTGAATTGCTTAAATTCAGATTTGAATTTTCATGTGTTGATTACTTAATTGCATGTGATAAAAGAGGAAATTAAAAGTTAATTAATATTTTTATGCTTTTGGACAGATTGTTTACCCTTGGCTGGATTCTGGACTTAGGTAAAACTGGATTTGAATGAGTGCTTAATTCATTTAGTATTAGTTGATCCAAATTCTAGTTGCTTAACCAATGGATATCCATAGAGCATTGAAAGGCTTCTTGATGTGTTCTAAGGTCAAGAACTAGGTTAATAATTGAATGGATTCTCTGAAATCAATGATGGATTAAAATTAGAATCAGTTAGACTTTGATTGGTTATTTTCCTTAAGGTTTACCACTTTTAAATCACTTTCTGTTGATCACTTTTACAAAACAAAACCTCTATGTTTAATTAATTCCCTAATTAGATTCTCTAACTAGATTAATCATTTAGTTTGACTTGGTGTTGTTTTATGCTACAAGTAGCTTTGGTAAACCGACTTTAAACTTTCACTAATTTAGAGAGCCTCGGCAACTCATCAACCATCACCTGGATCTTTTGCACTTTGCTCCTGACTGGCAACACCACCCCCTCCATCACCTCTTCATTCTTGCCACGCCAAATCCACGACAAAAGCATAGAAAACAAAAATAATATGTTGTCTAGACAAATTTCCTCTATGCTTAAGGTTGTTAGAAATCCACTCACTAGAATCTTGGGTCCATAAATTATTGTCATCACCAAACCTAAAGAAAGCCATACTTGACGCGGGTGCACACAATCCCTAAGACAATGAAGCAAAGTCCCATCTCCCTCCATGCACCTGGTGCAAGATCTATTAAGAGTGAGATAGCGTCGGTAATGAAATGAGTTTGTGGGGACTACCACATGGAGGATAAGCCAAACCAGCAACTTCACCTTCTCAGGGGCTCTCATTTTCCACACCCAATTCCACCCATGCTCACTAGAAGGTAAAGAAACATAAGAGTGCAACTAGCAGTAACCAACTGAGGCTGTGTAGATCCCATCAGAAGATTGGCCCAAACCAACTTATCTTCCAAACCTCCAAACATGGCAAGAGGCACTAAAGAAATTTTCTTTTTAATACCATCTTGGACCCTGTCCTCCAAGGCAAAAGTGTCTCATTCTCTGTCAACTATAAGAGAACTAATTGTGATATTTTTTTCTGTCTCTGACACCTCATCAATAAGATTATGTAAAGGGCAACCATCAAACCATTTATCATTCCACAAGCAAATTTTTGACCCATCACCCACCTTCCAAGCCAAACTATCCTTCAAAAAAGACATAGCTTTCACAAGAGATCTCTAGGAAGAATAGGCGTTACCTAGGCAAGTATGCATTAACAAATTTTCCTGTTGCTTCATATATTTATGGGAAAAAATCTGCACCCACAACTTGTGTTTGTTTTGAAGAACATAATGTCTAGGAAGAAATACTATATCCCAATTAACTAGATGCAAGCTTTGTCCTTCAACACCCTTCAAAATAAAATGCCTCACCATAGCATCAATATCCCTGCAGATAAACCGAGGCAACCATATAGTATGCATACTATAAATAGGCATAGAAGTGAGAACCGACCTAGCCAAAGTGATGCGACCAGCCCTATTAAAGAGCTTGTTTTTCCAAGAAGATAGCCTACTCATGAGCTTCTCAGTGATGAAACTAAAATCACATTTTCTTAATCCACCCATGCAACAAAGGAACACCCAAATATATCTCAAACTTGGAAGTAAAAGGAATGTTGGAAATATTGCAAATTCGTTGTTTTTTGTTTATGGAAATTCCCTGATAACAAAAAGCTTTAGATTTAGCCAAATTAACTTTAAGACCTAAAGCTCTGCAAAATTCATTAACAATCATGTTGATCACCCTAGTTTGGGAAATTGTAGCCTTAATAAACAATAACATATAAAAAAGAAGGTGAGAAACAATGAGACCATTTCTCGAGCACTTTAAAGGTTGTCACCCCCCACGTTGCACTTTCTTATCTATAAGAAGAGACAATTTCTCTATACAAATAACAAAAAGAAAAGGTGATAACAAGTCATTTAGTCTAATAAACTTTTAACTAGAGATATTAAGAAGGCAAGCTTAGTCCTTGTTGGCCAAGCCCATTACAATTGTGCCTAACTAAAATGTCCATTTGCTAAAAGAACTTAAAAAATTATAGGGAAAATTATTTTTAAACTCAAAAGTTGAAACAAAAAAGATAGTCATGTGCAAAGCAAATGGAGCTTCAAGCAATGCCTGCTATATTGAATTAAATGACTAAAATATTTTTCGATTTTTGTGGTTATTATGCTTATATTTAAACATGATAAAATATATAAAAAATAAAATAATTACATATTTTATACATGATAATTATATATATAACTAAAATAATCACATAATATTAAAGAATATCTTAATCATTTTCATCTTGTATGGGAAAGCAAGTGCCCCTATACAAAGTGTCTTTCTTTTTAGTTAAGGACTTGATTATATATAAATCCGGCCTTGTGATTACTAAGGGCTTAAAAGGCTAATCATTTATCCATATAAAATAAATAATTTAAAACTTAAAACTACAAAAGTACAAAAAAATTGAACTATCTATAATATTTTTCATCTCCTAACTAAATATATAGATTCAAGGTTCTAAATACACATAAGAACACATGATCCAATATTGGGGCTATCACCAAAAAGAATTAAATTTTATTGAATGTCCCAGATCGATATAGGAGGTGTGCTCTTAAAATCGCCAAAAAAAAAACTTAGTCTTGGTGAGTGAAAGTTGGCTCAAGAATACCCTTACCGTTAAAACAAAAAAAATAACACGTGATTTGCATTAGGGGTGTTCACGGGGTAGGCCAACCCGCAAAACCCGCATGAACCAATCAAAACCGCACCCATCAGGCCGCTCAAACCGCACTCATTGGGTTGGTTCGGCCTAGAAAGCAGTAAACCGATTAATTGCGGGTCGGTTGTCGGTTTTGAGATTTTAACCCATTGATAAACCCGAACCGCACCGCATAAACTAATTTGTCACTACGTCGTTTTCAACTTAACCCTAAAACCCTTCTCCTTCTCACCATTGATTTTCCAATTCCAAAGTTTACAATGTTTCAATCTTTCAGTAGAGAGAGGAAGAAGCAACAACTAAAGAGAGAGAGAGAGAGACAAAGAAGAAGAAGAACCTCATTTTCTTCTATTTCATTTCTCTATGTGAACTTTGGTCCTACTTAACAGGCATGGAAAGTGGAAACTGTATGAGAGAGGTTTGCACATAGAATTGGTGGGCGAAACCTTAGACCCTAATGACTATGATGCAGAAGCTGTGAGGAAAGTCATAGAGAATCAGAGATTGCTTTGTTGTACATGCAAGCATCGGCTGCAGTGAGGCCACTTCCTCTCTATCGATCTTCATCCCCTTCTCTCTCCATCTCTTTCTTTCTCCCCTTCATCGATTTCTTCTTCTCTCCACTCCATCGATCTCCATCTCTTTGTCTCCACTCTCCACTCTCCATATCTTCATTGTTCTTTTTCTGCCTTTGATGTCTTTTTGCCTTCTAGGTCTCTCTAATCTCTCTTTTGTATTTTTTTTTTTTTTGGGTGTTTAGTAACCAAACCGACCATCAAACCGAGTATCATCGGTTTGATTTAGTTCGGTTTCAAATTTTTTTTTGTTCACTCAAACCCGAACCGAACCGAACCACATGATGAAGTACAGTTCGATTTCTGATTCAGCCCTCAACCCGCCCGAACCGACCCGTGAACATCCCTAATTTGCATATCCATCACTCAAACAAAAAAGTTAGTAACAAGTAAAAATTAGGCAAGTCACAAATGTAAGTATACAAAAAGAAATTATGTTTATATATTAATTTCAAATATCTACACAGTTGGGACTTAATAAAACTCTAATAATTTAATAAGATTAAACATTTAAATATAAAAAAACACAAGAATAAATTATATATATAAACTAGTTATGTAATACCACAAGTAAAATTGGTAATTGAAATGATTTATATCATTTATTTTAGTTAATAGATATGTGGAATTTATGTGAGACCTATCAAATACATGACTTAAATCATCTTAGTATTTAGTTATGCATGTGGTATCGGTACCACTTATAATACTAAATAATTACTCATATATATATATATATATATGAGATTGAAGATACGGGGTATGATAATTCTCTTTTTCAGTATCTACTTTTCTTTTTTCAAAAATTCGTTTATATAGATTTTTTAGTTAAGTTTTATGAGATATGGTGATTCGTCTCTTTAGCACCTACTTTTCCTTTTTTCAAAAATCCATTTATGTAGACTTATTTATAATTAAAAATAAGTGTTTCTGTAAATTTAGTTGTACGAAGAAAAACAGTTTATGTTCACATCCCAAGTTATTATTTTTTTTTTTAAAAAAAATGTGCATGCCAAGAAACTTGTATATATAATTATCGGGGATTCTATGATACTACGTAAGTATGCCATACTACACTGACGTGGCAAACATACATAATTTTCATATTTTATTATATATAAAATATAATTTATTTAATTTTTTAAACAAACATAAAAATAGTTAATTTGTACACATGTAGGGATGATAATTTGTCCCAGATCCAATGGGACCCCGATTTTTTTACCCGTTCGGGTATGGGTATGGGACAGAAAAATGGGTATGGAATGGGGATGAGTAATTTTATGGGTAATTTGATATGGGCGGGTCTGGGGATCGGGAAGCTCTGCCCCACCCCGCACTGTATATATATATACAACGTCATTATGGCCTAAGGTTTTCCCACACTAAATCACCAACACACTGACCTGACCCTTCCTCCTTCAATCCTTCGACCTTGAGTTCTATTTTCCCCAAACCTAATTTTTTTTTTGTTGGTTTTGTAGAATATGGAGAGTGGTTCAACTTCAACCAACATTAGAACTTCATAAATTGTACTTATTATAATTGCTTGGAGCATTTTGTACTTATTATGATTTCTTATTGACTTTTATAATTGTTTAAGAACAATTTTTATAATTTTATTTGAATATTATTTATGTTATTGTTATTGCTTGATGATATCTTGAATTCTTGATGATGTTATTTGAGCATTATTTATATTATCTTGTTCAATTAAATTTGAATTTTAATTAAAAATCGTGATCGATACATTAAACTTGTAAATTGTGTATATTTAAAAAAAGTATAGTTGTATGGGTAAATAGGGCGGGACATGGGGTAGATGAGAATTTAGTGGGGCGGGGATGGGGATACTGAAAAATCCCCGCCAGGGATTGGGTCCGGGGNCTGAAAAATCCCCGCCGGGGATTGGGTCCGGGGATGGGGCATCCCCATGCCCTTCAGGGATGGGGACGGGGACTGCTTGCCCCGCCCCATTGTCATCCCTATACACATGTCATTCATTTATTGATTATTTCTATATAGTATGACATACTACATAAATACTAAAAGTATCTAAGAAACCTCCTATAATTATATATGCTGCCATTTCCCTCATTTGTGTCCATTCTTTTACTTTTTCTAAAAATTCACATATCTATATTTATCTAAGAGTATCTTTATAAATTTGAATATGTTAAAAAAAAATGGCAAAAAATACATAAAAGAAAATTGTTGGTATCCATATCCCACAATTATAAATATTGAAAAATGGGTCAACTAATAGAAGTCAAACATCAAATAATCATAAATTTTGAGTTTAAGCGAATTAAATTTTAGTGTTTTTTACATAATAATAATAAATTAAATTTTTTTAGAGAGAATTATTGTTTAAGTTAGTATATTTATAAAAAGACCCATAAATTTATTATATATATTAATTTTAATTTAGTTCTTCTAACACCGATTAAACTATTAGTTTTGTGACTATTTTAATAGGATACTTATATACTGTGAATATTAATCACATATTATATAAAGGATAACTACATAAAGTCAAAATGATATTCAAATAGCTTGAGGGAGAGGAATACCAAATAATACTTATTTTATATTGGAGTGAATTTATATCCACTTGAAATCAATCTTGTTTTTTAGAGGTCATTATCTCATTTGTCATGATCATTGTTTGTGAGAAAATTATTCTTTGAAGTTAAAAATATAAATCGTGGTACAATAGAGGCTATAACTATATATTGTGATCATTAACCACATACTAAGTAAAAGATGATCACATACATTCTACATGATTCTCATATAGCTTTGAGGGAAGGAAAAACTAAGCATAACTATATAGGTAAAAATGATACCCACTTATAGCTCCAATTACCTAGAGGAAAAACGGATAGTTTAAACAAATAGTGTTGGAGGACCAAACAACTTGTAATTAAATGATATTGAGGTCCTTCTTAAGACTTATGGGTTCCATGTTCAAATTTAGAGTCATAGCCAAAAATACTAAAAAAATACTGTTGGAGGAACTGAATCAAAATTAATATGTATAAGAACATTAGCCAAAAAAAGAAAATAACATATATAAGAAACTTATGAATTTTGTTTATAGATCCAAATAATAATTAATAATATGCTTAGTTACAAATTTGGTCATCTTATTTTAATAATTTAAACTTTTTGGTCATTTTTTTAAAAGAGAACAATTTAATCCATTTATATTTATAAAATATGTTATTTTGGTCATTCCGTCATTTCTCAAGTCTAGTTTAAGGTGTAAGTACTCCAATTTATAATTTCACCGTTCAGATTAAAAAGTTACGTCTTACAAATTTCCTCATAAAATTTCAGCTCAATCCAACGGTGGTATGTAGTCCAAAATACCAAAACTATAAGTTTTTATTTAATCACAGATATAGATTTACTCACCGTTAAATTGAGTTAAAATTTTGTAGAGAGGTTCAAAAGACATGTCTCTTCAATCTGAACGGTGTGATTATGAATTAGAGAACTTTACATCTTAAAATAGACTTAAGAAATTTTAATTTAAAAATAAAAAGACTAAAATTTAAATTATTAAAATAAGATGACCAAAATTATAATTAAGCTTTAAGCACATTCTTAGTTAATTAATTTTGACTAGGAGGGAGAGAAAGTTTGTTAGGAGAGCAGGGAGAAGGGAATTCATGATACAAGAGCGTATTGCTGTTTTGCTTTGATTTGGGTCCCCAAAAAGGTGACTGCTCGTCAGCAGGGAGAGGAAAATAAAAAAGAAAAGAAAAGAAAAATGTTCCCCAAGTAACAGAGGACAAAGAAAAAAAAGCGTAACACCAGAGAGAGGTGTTGTTGGCAAAGAGCATGACATGAAATCGAGAATGAAACACCTTCCACTGAATTCATTTATGCGTAGTGGGTTTCCCTTTATTCAGAGTTGAAGGGCGATGATGCATTGGTTTTCTGTTTATGGTTTTTCTCCGACGATGGTGCTCCATTTTCAGAGAAACAGATTTAGGATTGATTTAGATTTGTTGTTTGGCGACTGATAATCAAAGAGTTCCAGTTTAGGATTGTTGGCGTTGGTGTAGTGGTTTGGGTGTACACATATATGATGCTTTGTGGTTCATTCTGTTTAAATTTGAGAGATCGAATTCAACCATGGCTACGCGATTACGATAGGCTTCAATCTTTTGCTGTCATCCTCATTTATATTCAGGTACCACGTCCTTTTCAATTTATGGCATTTTTAGTTGCTAGTGTTCTTGTAGAGAAATATGAAAGCGAGATTATTATTAGCGTCATTTATTTATTATATTTAAATCTCGACATTTATTTGGTGCAAATGCAAGATTGGGTGCGCTTTAATTGGATCGCTTGGAGCATTGTACAACGGTGTGTTGCTAATCAATCTGGGGATCGCATTGTTCGCCTTGGTTGCAATCGAGAGTAGCAGTCAAAGCCTGGGCCGTACATATGCATTCCTTCTCTTCTGCGCCGTTTTGCTTGACGTTTCTTGGTTCATTCTCTTCAGTCACGAGATTTGGTGCTTCCGCCTCTCTTTCTCTTGTTCTTTGTCTTCTACTCTAAGTTTAGTGTATGCATATTTGCAATCCTACACCATTCAATCTCTGGACCCAATGAACACGGTTGTGTTGTTAACAGTCTTAACTAAAGCATCACATGATTATTTATACGTCGCCATTTTCACTCGTTGACAAAAATACTAAGTTCAATATTATTTATCATTATGACTTGCATAGTGGACAGAGTATAACTATTCATATGAATCAAATATTTATACTTGTATTTATCAAACAAGCGATCATCACTGTGTTTTTAATTCATATCTAATGAAAAATATTATTTGCATTTGCAGGAATATTTCTACTGAGGACTATACAGCACTTTTCATATTTTCAGTCAAACTTACTCTGGCTATGCAAATTGTTGGCTTTATAGTGAGGTTATCATCCACATTATTATGGATTCAGATTTATAGGTTGGGTGCTTCTTATGTCGATACAGCTCCTCGAGAAGCAGATTATGACTTGAGAAATAGTTTTCTGAGTCCTGCAACACCTGCTGTAGCTCGACAGTGCTCTAATTCCAATGAGATACTTGGAGGCTCTATTTATGACCCAGCTTACTACTCATCCCTCTTTGAAGATGGTCAAGAGAATAAATATTCCTTTGGGGTAGGCTAAATTTTGCATGGAATCATATATCTGTTTATGTTTGCTTGTGTGATGTGATTTCATTTTCAACTGATTGTCTTTACTGGTTCTTATTCTGTAGAAATTTTTTTTTGAGCTTTTTTTATCTGTATGAAATATATAATTTCTTTCTTGGTATATTATACCTAATGTTACAAAGTTATATAGGTTCTTGTTGTATGAAGTTTATTTGGGTACAAAATTATTCTTGGTCTTGGACTGATTGGTCAAATAACTAACCCAGTACAGAATTCTTGTTCTGAAGTGTGGGCACTCCAATAATTTTTATTGGATTTTATTAATCTAGGAGTGAGGTCTTTGCTAGGTTTAGATTGTGTTTGACTTCTGGATATTTCTGCTGGGAAAGCAAATAATTTGTTTGGACATCATAGATGAGGTTGGCAGAGTCCTCTACTGCTAGCACTTGTTGATGCTGATGAAAAAATGTGGGGAAAAGAAAGCTTTTGAAGGATATGAAATTTCATGGGTGAACTTGGAGTTCTATGTCTCAGCATTGAGATTTGTATCTAACCTATTTTGAAAGGATGCATGATCTGTTGATTTGCAATTTTTTATATTTTACTTATAAACATTGAGATTTTGTTTCTGTTTTTTAATGGGAAATTACTAAAATATCCACCATTTTTATCTTGTCCACAAATACAATAAAGAGGATAGAGGTAAGCTCCACATGAAATGAGGAGGTTAGCTCCCAAGTGTTGGCCCAAAACACACACTGACAGCAAATCCATTCACACCCTTGACAGAAGACCGTGATGTAAAACAAACCAAGTAGGTCAGAAAAGTATGGAATAAGCAAAATGACTTCTTAAGCTTAGGTCTATAAATCAGCTAATTTTTCAAATTCTCTTCATTGTTAAATTACATATCATAATGTTTAATGAAAACAATATGTATCAACTTAGCCCATGAACATACAGCTATCCACATAGTTGTTAAAAGAAAAACATTATATATATATATAAGAAAGGAGTAATACAAAGGAGGAGGAGGATAAGAAATCCTTCTTAAAAAAGAGAAAATACAGCAAAAGAACAGAAGAAAAGCTACAGAGGGAAAACTTCAAAACAAAATGGCTCTCCAATCTCTCTGCATAGAAGTTAAGCTTATCTCCTTAAAGAAACCATGTGCATAGCACCAGAGAGAAGCCATGAACACAATCCTCTTCCACAGTAAATCCAAGGACAGATATTTCTCCTTGAAAATCCGAGCATTACACTCCAGCCAGATACACCAAAGAGCTTTCCAGTTGCACAAGGAGGAGAAAAAAGCAATCCTATCCCAAAAATTATTATTCTCTATTTAATAGTCTTTTTTACTTAAAAAATAAAATAGATAGAGGTAGCTCAAAAGGGTTTTATTCATGGAACTGGGGATTGTTGGAGGAAACACTGATACTTTGTCTTTATGTAATGAGCCTAGAATGTAGGGTGATTTGGCTCAAGGTAATTTGGTGTATCAGAACACCACTGTAGTGAGTAAATATTTATGACATTTTGTTGAAATCCCAAAAGTTATGGGATTGACAATCAAAGAGAATTATTGACTTTCCGTATATAGCTTATTTAATAGGATAGCTGTAAATCCCTTAGATTAAGCTGTATTTATTTGTAATTTCCTAGATTAGACTATTTCTGTTTTTGAGGGATTAATTGGTTGTATCAAATCCCTATAAATTCACAGTTCCTTCACCATTTAGGTAAGGAAGCCAATACAGAATTTCTACAC
Organism: Cercis canadensis; assembly: GCA_003255065.1. Lineage (NCBI taxonomy): Eukaryota > Viridiplantae > Streptophyta > Magnoliopsida > Fabales > Fabaceae > Cercis > Cercis canadensis. The sequence goes on from QAOA01005530.1 coordinate 127,675, forward strand.
ATTTTGTTTTGGAACCTGGCTTTCTTTGGCATAAGATGATTATGAGTTTTGCCTGCAATAAAATAGATGGTATGCTAAGGTTTGAACGTCGTTCATGCTAGTCCAGAAAGATCATCTCTTAGATGTATTTTTTGTCCTTCCCTATTATAAGATTTAAGTTCAGTGATGACTAATTGCTTTTGGGAAGATTAGTGGTAATGAGAGTCTCCATTTCCCATTGCTTATCTAATCTCTTATCATGTTTCAAAGACACATAATGCTCCCATTGTAATGTAGAATGGAAGCACGAAATAGTGGGGATGGGTATTGTTATAGCAGATTGTAATGTGGTTTAGCTTATTTTTATAGCTTATGCAACCAGCAGTAGCTCATTTCAGCCCGTTCTGACCTGCTTTGGAGGTTTTGTTGACCTGCTTTAGAGGTTTTAGCAGTAAGAATAAAGGTAGCATTTTATGGAGATGTGCTGTGTTTGCAATGCCATGGTCTATGTAATTGGGGTAGAGCACTAGAATTTTCAAGGAGTTTCTGCATCTCAATTTTCCATTGGATAGGAAATGGGAGATGTTTACTTGGCATCTAATTTGATGTTTATTGCAATCAGATGGGGATTCTTTGCTAAGCACTGAAAGAGATTGTGAAGCTCGGATCCAAATATTTTGCTTCATGTTTCTCTTCTGTTTGCTGTTAAATAATTGTTCTCTTATTGAACAGGTTAACACTTAAGTCTAAAGCTGCTTCTAAGATCCCTTTGAACTATGAAGTCTTAACATATGTAGAATTATGCTACATTTCAGTGCCCGTTTGTCAGTTGTACAAGTCTTTATATTTAATGGCATCCTTCAATTGACTGATACTATTAAGTTGTTCCTTGTGTTTTAGGAGTTTGATATTTTGTTTCTGGAACTGCCAGCACGAAGTTCATCTCACAGTTTGTTCTCATTTGCTGTTCTAGATGCACAATCACAATGCCAGCAAGAATGAGTCAACTTCAGCTGCTGAAGATTCTCAGAAGTCATCCATGGATAGATCCTTACAGGCTGTGGATGTAAGTATATGACTATTTTCCCTATTTATAGTCTATGGACTGTCTGCAACATCATTAATCTGTATGACTGCTATGAGTCTTTTCTGCTTTGCTCTTATATTTGCAAGGAATCTGATTTACTACATATTACCAAATATTTCAGTCAAGTGGCTGTTTTACTGAAGCTAAACTTTAGAAAAGTGTTATTACTTTTGTTTCTTAGTTATAATGAGAAGAAAAAATTGTTTCAGTAGGCTAGTATATTGACATTATATTCCATCTGATTTTGAGTACCTACTTCAGTTGCCTATTATCTGAGAAATGTGGGAATCGAAGAAATCTATCTACTCAGAATGACTTTCTTTGAGTTGTTATTGGAGTTCAGCAAAATGAAAGAGAAAGTTCTGTGTGCTTAACTCTAGTAGAATGTCCAGTGAGGTCATTTGGAGTCATTCTAGAATTATTTATTCAAGATTCCAAGTGTAATATCTCTCATAAAGTTCAAAACTGATAGATAATTATCTCAGGATAGCTTCTGACTCAAGTGCTGAAAATTTGACCTTGAATGGGATTTATGAAAGTCGTGTTTTAATCTGTTAAGTAGCACCCAAAGTAGATTCTTTGAATCTTGAATATTTGGCAGCTCGAGTCTAGTTCATGCTCTGAAACCTATTGAGCACCAATTCTGAAACCTCTCAACCAATTTTGACCAGTTACAGTTGTGGATAACCAATTTAGAATGTTGGGTCATAACTGGGTAATTACTTATCAAACCTCAATCAAGTCAATAGGTACTTGACACAGGCAGCAATAGCATCAAGAAAACACAAGCTTAAATCTGTGCTGCTTCTTGTTGTGTGGGAGGAATTTTAATGCATTAAGATTCCCTGTTGAGAAGTTTGGAGGTGATAAAGCCACTTTGAGTATGAAGGGCTTTGATAGTTTCATTGGGGATAGTAAGTCTTAGGGACATCCCTTTATCTAATGCTCAATCACTTGGTCAGTCAACAAAGCACACAGTTGCTTCTTTGCTAGATAGGTTCCAGTTTGAGTGCTTGGGAGGATGTTTTCCCAGGTCTTGTTCAAGAACTGTTGTTGCATCCTGTCTTTGATCAATTTCCCCTTTTGTTGGAATCTAGTAAGATTAACTGGGGTCACACCCCATTTCACTTTAGAAACATTATTCTTTTATCCGTTTGGTCTAACAGTCATGGGAGAATAATAAAGTGGTGTGATGGGGGAGGCTTCTAAATTCATGCAATAATTGAACGCCTTAAGAAATAAGAAATTTTAATGGAGATTGACTTTCTGAGCAAGTGGCTACAAGAGAGAGTCTGCAAAATGATTTTGATGTCATCTTGCTCAAGGAGGGGACAAGTTGGAGGCAAAAGTCTAAGATACAGTGGGCTAAGGATGGATATGCGAACTCAAAGCTGCTCCATAGTGTGGCACTATGGCTAAGGGAAGAAAGAACTAAGGAGGAGGATAGTTTGGGTTTTATCTCTTACCCCTACCCGAAGAAAATCTCTCAATCCTTTATGCAATCCCAACAGGAATTTGAGAAGAGATAAGTAATATATTCTGCTTCCTTAACAGCTATATGGTCTGTATAGGCTGAAAACAACGGCTTTTTTCCTAAAACAATGCCATTTCAGCCTTAATTCTTTAATGTGTTCTCCAATCCCCACTGCCCCAACCCTAAACACTAAGTCAGTCAGGTCATTTATGACTAGTTCTCGAATTTTGAGCACTGACAACCAAACTGAGTCGGTCAAGTTTCAGAAAAAACCCAACCAATCAATCCAATTATGTAGTTGGTTTTGGTCAGTTTTTGGTTTGATTGGGTTGGTCTGGTCAGTTGAAATCAGTTTTGAATTCCCATAGCTATTGTCATTGTCACTGCCTTCAACACATTGGTATCTCTATATTCATCATCCATTAGATGTTTATAACTAGCACAACATATAGTTAATTGTTAATAGGGTATAAGTTACCCAATCAATCACAAATATAACCAAATGTAATTGGAGAATGAATATTGAGTCCTTTAAGAGAGACAAACTGAAATGTTACTCTTAGAAGAGACTAACCCTAATATTTTAATACTACTCCAAGTTCTATATATTTTCTCCTTGAGAGAACGAGCTTTTCACATATCATCTTCTGTTTAGAACCATTTTTCACTAATCACTGTTTCTTAGAGCTTGTGTTTCACTAGCTTGATTCTCTTCTAACATTATCATGGTGGAAGTAGACAAACTACTGACAACTTCAATGGCACAAATAATTATAGATTGACAATCTCACAAAGTGACCAATGATGAAAGGCTTAATAAATTAAACATCATTGGCAATTTGCTTATTTCAAAGATGCTCGTCATTCAGAATATTGTTCTTTTCTGTATTCTCGGCAGTAGAAACATTTCTCAAGAAAGAAGAAATGTCTGCACAACGCATTGATGGAGTATGAGAAAGGAATTTTAGAATCATGGAATTATGTTATATTTGTATGAGCTGGGAATTTATCATAATTCATAAGTGGGATATTTTCTAATAAATCAGGGTTTCTATCATGTTTTGAATTTTTGAAAAAAAAATATGACTATTTTGGCATCAACTCAGGGTTTGCTCTGATATTATGACTAGTTGAGTTTGCCTATTTAGGATTATTATGTACTTTGTGGGATCTCGGTTGATATTTTGAGGAATTGATATTATTTTTAAGTGGTTATCTTCTTTCTTCTTTTCTCCCCCTTTCACTCACTAAATTCTGCCGCTTTCTATCTCTGTGCCCCTATTCTTTTCTCTTTTCCCTCTACTGCTCTGTTGTCCTACACATGCTGACCAATATATAATATATTCTGCTGAACTCTGGCTTAATGATTGAGCTTTGAGGCTGTGCAAAATGGTGCATTGGCTTACCTTTTGGACTGCATTTCAAAGTTCAATTTCCACATTCACATCCCTTAACAGTTAAGCAGTGAAGTATTGTCCTTTATCTCAACTTATTATTTGACTTGTAAAATGATTAGACAACTTGATGCCACCCGCATAAATTGATTAGAGGCCTTCTTTGTGGATTGGTCCTCCCATCTTTTACAATTCTCCTTTTTCATTCCACGTGTTCTCCATTGTTTGGAGTAACTGTTGCTTATGCTCCTTCCCATAAAACGAGATTGTCCTTTTCTGTACTTTTCTCTTCTATTAATAAATTCTTCTTTTTTCAAAGAAGAAAAAGGTTGCCCTTAGCAATTTGTATCCTGAAAGCAAATCGACTCTAATATGATAAAGAAAATAAGAGGAATAGGATTTTAATCAATAAATATTCCTTACTAAACTAAGTGGTATCGGAATTATAAAATATCCTAGCAACTTCACTTGGTTGTTTTTCTCTAGATTGAATGTTGAAGTCCTCCTCTAGATTTTATTAATAATAGTCCTTATCTGGAGTCCGCAACTAGCAGATACTCCTTTCCTCTTGTTAAGAACTTATTCTCCAGTGTTAGAACCAACCAAGGAACCCCATGTGGATTTGACTAAATAAAGGTGGTAGAGGGACGGACTTGGGGCTATAGTTTTCTTTCCTGAAAGTTTCTTCATTCTTTGTAATTTTTGTTTCTTGAACAATTGCAATTGTAACCTTGTGACAAATTTTAATGCCCATTACTTAAAGCAAGTAGGGTTTTACCACGCAGTAAGATTTTTTTATTTTTTTTTTGTGGTGGAGTAAGACCCTTTGAATGAAGATATGTAGTAGTTGCATATAAATGCTTTACTTCCTATCTTCACCTTTCTTGTATTATTTGGTAAGATTTACAAAGCCATTTGTCTTGATTATCTTCCATTGTTTCACTACAATCCTGGTGCTCATATTTGATAATTGATTCCTCTACAGACAAAAAAAATAAAAAATGAATTGTATCTAATATGTATGTTACCTGGAAATGTTTTACATATAGCCATACTTATGAAACAAACAATTGAATAGCAATCAATTATCATTTAAACACCAGCAACCCACTATTAATCATTTTATTCTTTATCTCTCAAACAAAATCAGGATTAAAATTAAAATAATGAGTAACCGTGCTTCCATGACATCATGCACACCCCAGAATCACATACTGTAAGTCTGTAACATGGCACAGGCCTGGTTGTCTGTAATATAAATATTGAATGGAATGAAACTGCAATTTGCGTAACATAAAAACAGCCGGGATTTCATTTTGTTGAACGTTACAGAATGCAATTTTTTGAGTGGTAAAGACCCACAGTGATTTTTCTTTACCATAGATGCAAAGAGGCCATGACAGAAGAGGTGAATAAATCAAAACTTACAGCCACTCAAGTTTAGGCACCCTTGGTTTTATCAATTATGGCATTTTCCTTTGTAATGTTCAGCAGTTACAGGTTCCCCACTTCCAACTTAAAATACCGCTTTCTCATTCATCATTCTCTTTGGAGCTCTTATACTCATTCTTATAGGCACCTTCTGAGTAAAACTATGCTGCTCTGGCATCTCTTCAGTCTCAAAATATCATATTCTCTCTCAATTGTCTTTCCCAAGGGGCTCTGCTTCTGTGAGAAGCTTCTCCCTTCTCATACAGAATAATTTGAAATTTGAAGCCTTTTCTTTTTCAGATAAAGTCTTCAAAAAAAAAGCCAGAACAGCCAGATATGTCAAGTAGTGTCTCTTGCTTGGTACTGTGTGTATGCATAATGCATGTGAACATACATTAAAGAAGTGTCGTGACCATCACATGTAGGCACACTCAGGTGCACTGCCAAGGTCACTTGTCTTTGGTTTTTATCACTTGAATCCTGTCAGTGCCCTTACTTTTTCTCACATTTGTTCCCTACTGCTAATAAAGGAGCTGAAACTTAAATTTGCCTTTTTTTGTTCAAGTTTGATTTTATTATACATTTTGAAATCTACTGTCTACTGACATCTCAGCCACTAAAATCAGAGCTGTCAACTTACAAACGGTGGACTTTGGAAATTGATCTATGAATCTGAGCATACATGTTAAATTTTTTTTTATTTGCTTTCCTGTTGCATAGCATACAAGCATTTCAGTTTCCTTTCTCACTTCTAACCTGCTTTGATTCTTGCAGGAAGAGGATGCATCAACCAAGATGGAACTTGTTTGAAAATGGTGAGAAATTTGCTAGATCATTTTTCTCAGTAATCAGTATCCACTCCTATTTTATCCTTGATGAAGCTTCTTTTTCATTATTCAGCGGCCTGATTGTGTATGGGAGTGGGTCTTGTACTGTACATCTGTACCCATTTGGCAACTTTCTCAGGGTAAACGAATGTTGCTGGAAAGGAGATGTACATGTCTGGTAGATTCTGACAAGGATGATATCAGAATTTTTGCCTTGATGCAGTATCTGGATTTATATTTGTGAAATTAAGCTAAGGAAGCCATTCTGGATAGGTATGTCAAAGACTTGGATCACTCATGGTTCACAGATTTGCTGCATACGGGCATTTTGGCTGGCATATGGGATAGCAGTTTGGCATGATGCACTATTCTGTCCATGCTACATTTAAGTTGATTTGCTTGTGCGTCGTGGAAAAGGAGTTTGAGTTATTGATTGATTAGGCAGCCAGTTAGTGGTTGTATCTAGAATTTCAAAGGTAGACACAGGCATAAAAGTATTTATTATTATCTTTTTAATTTATGATTGGATAATGTGGTTATATACGGATTTGAAGAAGCTCTCAAATCAGTTAGTGTTCCTATTACAGAATTGGTTATCCATTCTGGACAAGTCAAGATATACATAAACAGGGAATAAATAGAAAAACTAAGTGAGGATTATCCCCCTGATTTTTTTTTTAATTCCTTTTCTTTGCCCTTTTCTTAGCAGTATTGACAATTTCATCTTGGATGGTATTGTTGCATTAAACTATTTTCAAAGACTTGCCAGCACTTGATGAATAACTACGGGCTAGGAGGGCAGCGAACGTTTGATTTGGTTGTTGATGAACAGCCGGACATTTATATGACACGCCACAAAATGAAAGAAATTGGCCGTGGCAAAAAAAAAATGTCAAATGCATACCTGTGGCTGTGGGGTTGTGTACTAGTCGAGCCGAGTGGAGCACAATGTGGCTTAGGCTTGGCTCACTAAATAAATGACCCTAAACCTGTGCTAAAGCTAGGCTTGCTTAAGATAACAGGTTAAATGAGTCTAAATGAGCTTACACAACTTCATTTTGATGGTTAGATAACACTCGGTTATAATGGTTAGACAACAAAATCAAAACTGAAAATGCCAAAAGCAACACTGTCGAAAGATATAGGTTCTATAAAATTACGAATTGAGTCTCAAGTCCTTCAAAGATAGCTCTGATACCACAAAAATTTAATAGACTATGAACATCAAATATTGGAAACATACATGCAGTGGCCATTGCACATAAATTAGGAACATCCTCACAAATACAGGTGGGTTAGGTCTTCCTCTCCCAGTCTCACAAATAACATGTGGCTGTCTATAGGACAAGTTAGAGAATCATCTCGTCAACGTCGTGGAATAGAGAGGGGACTTAAGCCTATATATATGATGTTAATTCTAATAGATCCTCCCATTGTGAGCTACCATAGAGTTAAGTCTGCATTAATACGATCAGCCACATTGAATTGACCCAACCAATATGTCACAGACCCAAATTTGCAGTAATCACAAAACAACTATGGACTTGCACTATCGTCCACATTGAATTAATTTGGCTTAATTGTAATTTTGATCTCTCTATTTTAACAATTTTTATGAATCAGTCTCTCATTTTAAAACTTAACAATTTAATCATTTTGTTTGTCAAAATTTTGCATTTTTGTCCAGCATTTAATCCTCCGTTCATCGGTTCATGTACTAAGGGAGAAAGCTGACATGGCATAAAAAAAATTCTTTTAATTTCTATTTGACTGATGAAGCACCACATAGGCAATTTTGCCTTTAAACACAGTCTAACTTATTCATGTGCTGGCCACATGATCCTTAATTGTCTTCTCCCCAAATCCTCATCTCCTGGATTAAACGTTGAAAGACAGACAACACAACCCATAGACAGAAGCTTGGAGGTCCAATTCCTAAAGGAGAAACGAAGCTCTAGAGGTCAGTCTTGGAATTGCTGGAAAATTAGCCAGATGTTCTCCACCCCTCTCTTGATCTCGCCACCCATCTTAAACCAGCACTTTTTCACTACGGTTTCTTCTTCTCTCTTCCTTTTCTCTGAGGTCTCTGACTTTCTTGCTCTCTCTTCTCATCTCTGCATGGAATGTACCAGTAGCTCTCTCAATCTTTCTTTCACTTCCAGATTCTCTATCTTATTTGTTGTCCCTTTTTAATACCATTATAAGATGTCTGCAACTGTTGACAATAGAAGAAGATAAAGTATAAAAGAGAGCAGAGAAGGGAAACCTACTGACACAGCATTGTTCCTAGTAGGAAGAGATTCAACCACTCCTGCCTTCACTAAGAAATCCTCCAGGGTCATCTCACCCAGCGTAGGCTGTCTTTCCTGAGCTTTCCTATCTTGATTACTGCTCTTATTTTGTTGGATATCTCTCCAAACCTCATCAACGATTTTGTTTAAGATCCCCAGACAATGTTAGGCTTCCTTGCCGATGCAGAGACGACCCAGATGCAAGCTGACCACGCTGCATGTTACCATTACTACCAGAATCCAATTCAGCAGTGTACACACTCTTACCAAAATGGCAGAAAGCTATGGATGATAAAATTGCCGTCATTGAAAGAAAGGATTTGTGTTTTGTCTATGCTTTAAGTAAAGCGTACTGTGTGCGCCCATGTTAAATAATTTTTTCTATTAAATTGAAATTTTAGCACATAAATGAACATGTGATTTATTTATACTTCAAGTCTAAAGGATTTTTGTGTACGGAGAGCATATGAGATATAAAATTGTAATTGAACTTTCATCTAATAGTTTAAATTTGGAGGTGATATGATTTCTTAATAGCAACATCTCCGCTTATAACTACTATAATACTGGAATTGCTGGTACTGTTCTCTGACTCTATTCTGAAATTCATAAAATCTGACATATAATTAAGTTGAAATTGCTTATCAAAATTTTAAATATATAAAATTGGTGATTTTTTTTAGTGCTTTATGAAAATTGAAGAGACAACTAGAATGGCCATGATAAGAACTGATTATAACGAGCTACCCAAATTCCTTTTGTCTATAAGATGTCTTTCGGTCTTTCCTTTTCTCTCTTGTCTATGTGTTCTTTCTTCTCATTCACTTGCTATTCGGTCCTCCCTCCACATATGGGCTCCCTCCTTCAATTAATCCCCACTTTCCTTTTGGTTTTCTGATGAGGGATGGCCTCCCATGGAGGCTCGGTGGAGGAGAGGGGATTGGTTTTCTGATGAGGGATGGCCTCCCATGGAGGCTCGGTGGAGGAGAGGGGACTCGAGGGAAGGAAGGAGATGAATATATTCTTTTTAGAAAGAAACTAGGGCCTTTTGACACAAATATTACATTTTGCAAAAGTATTTATCTAAATATTACAACTTTCAAATTATTTACACAAATATTACACTTTTTAAAAATTCAAAAATTAAAAAAAAAAAAAAAGATTTTCAGACACGTGGGACCCACCGAACACGCCTTGGGCTTCACGGCGTGTCCTAATAGGCCAAAATTCTTCCATTGTTCCAGAGTTGTGGGTCCCGTGTCAGTGGAAAAAACTGAGTGTTGGCGTGTTGAGAAGGAAACTGAGTATATAAGGAAATAATGGACGAATTTTGGCTTATTGGGACACGCCGTGGGCCTCACGGCATGTCCATGTGGGACACGCCGTGAGGCCCACGGCGTGTCCGATGGGTCTCACGTGTTCGAAACTTTTTGTTTTTAATTTTTGAATTTTTAAAAAGTGTAATATTTGTGTAAATAGTTTGAAACTTGTAATATTTGTGTCAAAAAGCCAGAAACTAGTGTCTTAAAGGCAATTTAAAAAAAATAAAAATAAATAACAACAAAGTCACAAATAGTAGATTCCGTATTTAAATTTAGAGTTTAAACTTATCAGACGAGAACTAAATAATTTAATTTTAAAATAAAAAATTGACTCGTAAAAATTGTTAAAATAAGGAGATTATAATTATAATTAAACTAATCAACTTCTAATTAATTTGTAAAACAAACAACCGGCAACCAATAATTAAAATTTCTAACGAAATTCCTTGAATCAAAATTTTCTTTTATTTTATTTTTAGTTGGAAGAAGAACAAAACATAAAAAATTGTAAAACGAAACTCAACCTAAATTAAGAAAATTATTGTTTGCATTCAAAAATTGAAAGAAAAAACTATTTGGTTCTAAATATGAATGAATTTTAATTTATTTTTTTCGTACCATATGAAATATTCAAAATATCACTTGGTGTTATATAGTTATTTTATTTATTTTTAAATATAATAATTATATATCATCAAAAAATAACTACATATGTGAATAGAATAATTATATAGTACCAAAGGATAATTATATATGTTAACAGAATAATCATATACTACTAAGTGATACTTTGGATATTTTACACAATATAAGAGGAATAAATGAAAGTCCTCTATGTTTAAAATAAAATGATATTTTTCCTTAAAATTTTGGAGCCAAACAATAATTTTCTCAATAAAATTTAGCAAAAAAAAGTTTATTTTATCAAAAATAAATATATGGGACAATTATTCTCAAGTTTCAATACTTTAAAAAAAAAAGATCAAGAAGTTTAAAGGGAAGTGTTTTTTAAAAAAGTGCCTATCACATATGGTAAAATGATCAAAATACTATAATTATTATGTTCCTCTTAGGCATTGAAACTTGAATATAATTGTCACTTTTTCTCTTTTTAGTTTACTCCCCTAAAGTTTAAGAACTTGAAAAGAAAAAGACTTGATAGAAAATAATATGGACTTTTAAGCAAGTGTTTGTTACACGGGTAAAATAATAAAAATATTATTCAGGACTACATGATTATTCTATTTTAGTATGTAGTTATCTATTCAAATATAAAATAGAATACTCATATATATAAAAATATATATAAAATCAATAAATATTTTAATTAATTCACTTCATATAACAAGCACTTACTTATAAATTTTTTTTTTTTTACTTTAACTATGATATTAGGTTAGAAAACAAAATCCTAAAAATCTTAAGACGACATCAATACCAGGTTAAGAAATTTTTTTTTTTCATGGCAATAATGTAAGAAAACGTTGTGTGTATTGTATAATTTATTTTGTAACAAAATTTGTACTTTTGTTTTTCGTTTGCAACAACAGAAAGGGCAAGGGACAGATAAGACGGGGGAAATCAAGAAAAGCAAATCTACGCATCGGCACTGGACCGGCAGACAGAGAAACAAATTAATAGTTAATCATAAATTCATAATAAATTACGCAAGAGCAATATTATTATTTCAATTGAAGAAAATCAAATTAGAAAATGCAAAAGAAGAAAGAGAGAGAAGACGCGGTGGGGCGGTCCTTTTACGAGAGAATCTACCTGTTTCACAAATTCTTTCTCTTTGGTTTCTCTTTCTTCCCTGTTATCAATCATCCTATTCCTTTTGCAGCAAACAGAACCCACAGATTCTAAAATCGAAAACGGCTGTGACTGTGAATTCGCATATAATCGTACATAATCAAATCCAATCCTTTCTTCTTCGTTGCTTGGTGGGTTCTCTTCTCGATCTCCTGATATTTCCCCATTTCATGTAATAATATATGTTTGGTTTATTCTTTGATTGTTTGGTTTTAATTTTGTTTTACTTTACGTGTCAACTCAAATATGATCTTCTTGCTTGTCTGTCGTTTTGATCACATCCTTGTATTAATACTATTAATCAATTGTCAACGATAAGTATCCAACTTGTATTTGTTTATGTGGCTGGCTGGTGATGTGGTTTCCTTCCTTACTTATGTCTGTCAAATGCGAAATTTCTCAATCAAAGGAGAATACGATGCTTCCAGATCGTTCTTCATTTAATTCCCCCGATTTTAATGTTTGTTTAACTCAAGAACAAGAATCTCTCACCTTGACCTACCTACCCTTCTTATCTTATGCCTTTCCTGTTCATAAAACCCTCTCAACATATTTCAACGTTTTGATTTGGAACTTAATTTTAGCGACTGCTGTTTCCGTTCTTGGCTCCTCCTTTTGGTAAGAAGATGATGGTTCTTTTCCCTGTCTCCTCTTCTTTTTCATTCTTTCTTTCTTTCTTTACTTTGATCTGTTAGGTTAGATTAGGTTTCTGTATTTGGGATTCTGGGCATTTTTTCTGGATTGCCTCATCGCGTCTCTTTCTGGGTTTCGGGATTTGTTTATTCCTGCTGCTCTCCTCCGAAGAAAGAAAAACATTTCCTTTTTCGGCTTTCTGGTCGGTGGGTTTCATTTCAACCAATCACTGACCTCGACTGCAAGGATCTTGAAAAAAAACTTTGGTTCATGGGCTCAGAATAACAAATTTTTTTTTTTTTTTATTTTCCGAAATGGTGAGATTTGAACATTTCTGTAGATGGTTGTGTTTATATTTTCTCTTGCTTATTTTGTCTTTTCGTTCAAAGTTGTGGTGGTTTGGATGTTGCAGGAATCAAAGAATAAAGCATAGTGATTATTAGAGAGAACAACAATAAAAACAGAATAATATGGAGGAAGCAATGGCAGCAAGGTATTGGTGTCATATGTGCTCTCAAATGGTAAATCCCATCATGGAAGTGGAGGTCAAATGCCCATTTTGCCAAAGTGGATTTGTTGAAGAAATGAGTAGCACTAGCACCACCACCACTAGCGACAATCACAATACCGCAGAAGCTGATTTTGGATCCGATAGAGCCCTCTCCCTATGGGCCCCAATCTTGCTAGGCATGATGGGCAATCCACGTCGTCAACGAAGACTCAGACGAATAGACCTTGGTGATGATGATGATGATGATAATGATGCCCATGACGATGATGGTAGTGAAGCCCGCCATAGTGGAGAAACTGAATATGATCGAGAGCTTGAGTCCATTCTTCGGAGGAGGAGGAGAAGAAGCTCAGCTACCATTCTACAATTGCTGCAAGGCATAAGAGCTGGATTGGCATCTGAATCATATGAGAATTCTGAAGGTGATGACGGTAACAGGGAAAGAGAAAGAGACAGAGAAAGAGAGCGTGTAATATTGATTAATCCTTTCAATCAGACAATCATTGTCCAAGGTTCCTATGATTCAAACCGGGGTCAGAATGATAACCATAACCCCATTGGGTCTCTGGGTGACTATTTCATAGGACCTGGATTGGATTTATTGCTGCAACATTTGGCAGAGAATGATCCGAATAGATATGGAACTCCACCTGCACAGAAGGAGGCAATTGAAGCACTGCCTACTGTGACAATCAATGAAAATTTGCAGTGTTCTGTGTGTTTGGATGATTTTGAGATTGGTTCTGAAGCCAAGGAGATGCCTTGTAAACATAGGTTTCATAGTGGGTGTATCCTGCCCTGGCTGGAGCTTCATAGTTCCTGTCCAGTGTGCAGGTTTCAATTGCCTATGGATGAATCCAAACGAGACTCTGAAGCATCTAGGAATAATAGCAGCAATAACCAAAGGGAGAATGAAGATGTTGTTCTTGCGCAACACGGCAGAAGGAGTGGCGAAGAGGGAGATGTTGAAGGGAGAAATGCAAGTGGGGGTAGAAGATTCTCATTTCCATGGCCTTTCAATGGATTATTTTCTTCCTCAAACTCTTCATCGTCATCTTCATCTAGTTCTAATGCAAACGGAAATGGTACTCAAACCGATGACAACTGAGTATTCATTGTTGCACTGCATTTGTTGATCTCTATTGGGTTATTGATAGGCTGCCTTGCTAATGTACATAGTGTCTTATTATTCATAAAAGAATCCCCATGTTGAAACAACAACAAATTATGCTTTTCTTTTCATCTGGCTGTGTCTTGTTAGAATTTTGGCCTTCTTAGAATTTCAGTCGTTTGGTTTCCTTGCCATATTACTTTTTATTACTATTTGTATAATTTTCGGTGTTGTTATTTTCCCTGCTCTTCTTAGTTTGTACATATATATGAATATATATAATATCTTATGTTTGACTGGGTTTGAATTATTTAGTTTTTTTTTTGGTACTTCGATTATAATTTTGAATTCGAATATAGAATTCAGGATGACCTCTCGATTATAAATCGTTTGGATTTGAATTATTCGGTCTAGTTTAGTGTATCAAATTCGATTTTCGTGGAGGACTTATTGCTTGTTTGAATTATTCGGTTTAGTTTAGTGTATCAAGTCTTAGGAATAGGATGTGTAATTTGGAATGGGTCAAATCGCACTCAGAGACTTTGGTTATATATATCGGAAATTCAAGAGGGGCATGTGGCATCTGGTAAGTGGTAAGTGGTATCTGTCTACTTTAATGACTTGGCCAAGTAGCCGAATTATATGTACACAACAAAATAGGTGAGGTGTATGTATGGAAGCAAGCGGCCCCTGGATTTTCTTTTATGTTTTTTAGTTGATCTACCCTTCCGTCCTTTTCCTAGTTAAGTAAATAATTTAAATTCTGTCACTGGATTCGGTTTAATTTGTAAGGAATAAAATGTTTTATTTATAAGTTTTAAGTTTAAATTTATAAATATTACGATAAATTTTCATTGAAATATGTGATATGCCCCGTGTGATCCACAAAGAGATATCAAGAATAGAGAAAGTTGTCTTTAAAAGAAAGAAAATAAAAAATAAAAACAGCATAATAGGGGTGTTTACCGGGTAGGTCAACCCGCAGAAATCGTCTGACCCAAATCAAACCAGAGTTATCGTATCGCTGAACTGCATCCATGCGGTTCGGTTTGGGTTATCCAATGTTAAATCGAATATATGCAGTTCAGCCCACGGTTTCACAAATCCAACCGTCGTTGAACCGAACCGACCCGCATATATGTATTAAAATGTTAGTTTCAATTAATACAACGTCGTTTGAGGTTTTGCCCTAACTTGAATGTATGAAGGGGCTTCGAGCCTTCAAGGAATTCATGTCATTCTCCTCTCCTCAGTCCTCACCTCTCTCTCTATGTGACTCTCTCGACTCAAGCTTAGCCTCTCTCTCAGACTCTCACCATCTCTCTCTCGGACCCTCACTCTCTAGTCTCTGCTCTCTCCATCTCCTTCGCTTCTCTTGGTGCTCCGTGTTCACTTCCTCTCTCGGTGCTTCGTCCTCAATCCCTTGGTGATCTTGGCAATCAACTCGAAAGTTAAGCATTTATAAACTCTCTAATTGTTAAAAATCCTGCTCAATGTCACTGATTGTTCATTGTTGAATGGGTTAGACGATTAGGGTTTTGACATTTTAATTTTAGGGATTTTTCTCCTATCTTGTATATCATGTTTCTTTCTTTTCTTCTAGTATCAGTTAGTTATGGGTGATGTGATATACTTGTTAGAAACTACCTACTCTTTCGTTCTTTCTCTTTCTCTCTCTATCTACACCGTTTTGGTTTTCTTTCTTTGACATTCTTGTGTACGATGAGAAATTGGGTCTGAATCTACCTACTCTGAGGGGTTTGGAGCTTGCATTTGCAGGAAGAGAGTGGATTGAATTTTGGATCGGTGATTTCTCTTAAGGTCTGCCCCTAATCTTTAACACTCTCTATGTCGGTGGTTCTTATTTTAATAAATGGCATTGAATGGTACAGTTGTGGGTTTGTTTGTTTGGAAGATGTATGAAAATATGTCTTTATCTGGAGGAAGAATGAACATTTCTTGTTTCCTATTCTTGTTCAATGAAGTGTTTTGGGTAATGATGCTTTTAGCTCTAACTTAAACAGAAATTTTCCTTTCTCTGAGTTCATGTGTTAAGTGGTATGGTTTGATTTGATTGAAATATTGAAAATTCGAAATACTTAGGGGCTGTTTGCTTTGGCCATTTCCTGTTTTCATTTTCAGTGAAAACAGAAAATGAGCTTGAAAATGCGTTTGGTTGAGTTTAATGAAAATGTTTTACTGAAAACATTTCTTAAATTGGGCCCAAATCTGAAAACAGAAAAAAGTTGTTTTCAGTGTTTCCTTCTCAAATTTTTGAAAACAGGAAATAAAAAAATGAAAACACGGTGGCAAACTTGTAATTATAATGAAAACAAATGAAAAGGCGGTGGCAATTTTGTAATTATAATGAAAACGGATTTTAAGTGAAAATTCTTCTCTTCGTCGATGGCAGCGTTTTCTCCTTCAGCAGTGCAAGCCTCAACCACGAGCAAGCAAGCTAGACAAAAGCACCTGCTGCAAGCAAGCTGGTGGGGACCAGAATCTGTCAACCAAGAATCCACCCAAGTGCGCATCCCTTGCAAGCTGATCAGCACACCTGTTACGCTCTCTATAGACATGATGGAACTCCATAACCCAGCTTCACTGCCTCATATCTCTTAGCTCTTGAACAAGAGGAAAACATGGATGAAAACTATTATGACAGTGGTGCAAGAGAGAAATTGGCTAATAATAGTTGAAGTAAGTTGATGTAAAGAAGAGAAATGGATTAAAATTTAAAAGTTTAACGTGATGGTAGTAGTTGAAAAGATACAGTTCAGTTCTTGAAAAAAGAGATACAAAGCTGATGACTTTGTTTGTCATCAGCATGGCTTAAGTTATTGGCTATTAGCTAGCTTATCTTAGCCTACACACAGACTTTTCCTTTTATAGACAAGAGTTACCGACTATGTAAGTCAGTTTGTAGATTTTTTTATTAGTTTCTAGTATTGTCTATAGTTTTCTAGTTTGGTGATGACTAACTGAAAAAGTTTCTGGTCTTCTCTTCTCTTCTTTGTTATAGTCTTTTTTTTTTTTTTTTTTTACCTTTTTATCTTTCTTGATTTTTCTAGATTATTTTTCAAAACAGAGCTATGGGTGTAAAAGTTGCATTTTTTTTACCCAATTAGTAAGGACTCAGATTTGAGCTGTAATTATGTTTTACTGTGCATCTAATGGTTTGCTAATCTTGTTGCCTACTATTATTAAGAAACAAATAAACAAAGTTAAATGTGACCAGCTGTTTGGGAAAAATTGAAGTGGTTGATTTTCCTAAAAATTAGTAGCTGGAAACCATGAGTTTGATAGGCCACAGACAGGCAGCATTGGAGCAAAGATTAGGACATGACCACCTTATTAAAAATAGACAAGAAACGAATAGAAAATATATTAACCAAACGTGTTTTCATAATTTTTATTTTTTGAAATTTTTATACCAAACGTGTTTTCATTTTCTTGAAACAGTTTTCAGCTTTGCAAACCAAACATGTTTCCTAAAATTTAGAAACTAAAAATGAAAATGCATTTCAAGAAATGAGAACTAAAAATGAAAATATGAAAACAAAAAACAAAGCAAACGGCCCCTTAGCTTCTTCCTGGAAAAAAACTTACACGCTTGATCCTTTTCCCCTACTCTAAATTAGCTTCCTTTGATTGGGACGACAATGACATGCGGTTCAAACCGCGAAACCACCCAAATCAAACCAAACCAACTATGTGCAGTTTAGTTCGATTTCATATCCTCATTTAGCCCAAACTGAACCAAATAAATCTGCATAAAACCATGCGGTTCGGTTTTTGAAATTCGGTTCAAACCGCCCGAACCGACCCGTGAAAACCCCTAGAAAAAATAAGAGAGATGAGAGAGCGAGTAACATTCTCTTAGATAGCTTTACTTTCAAGAAAAATGCTCTTTATTAGTTGTATATAAAGATTAATAAATATCACTTGTTGATATTTGTGACATACCTTAACCTTGAAATAAGATAATTTTATCTCACCTTAAACTTTTAATTACCAAAAATAAATTAAATTTGAATTCCCAGTACATTGCTACATTCACAAGCGGAAGCCATGTGAATTATCATCCTTGTGAATTGAAATTATTATTCCGCTTGTGAATTATTGTTCTTGTGAATTGAAATTGTTATTCTGCTTGTGAATTATCGTCCTTGTGAATTGAAATTGTTAATATTCGATCCGTCCATAATGGTAAATCCACCATACTTTGCCCACAATGAAATTATAGAGTATAAATTTAATCTAGGATTTACAATAATAAGAAGAAAAATAATGATTATAACACTTCTCTAACTAATTTCTGCTGAAAAATCATTCAATAACATTTTTTTGCTTTTTTCTTTCCTTGTCTTTCTTACTCGTCTTCCCAAGTCAAATCATATGCTAAGCCGTGGAGAACGACGACCCTGCCTTCCAAAAATATTTAAAGCCTTATTAGGGACATTTACTGAGCAATGGGTATTTTATTAAGATGATCTTAGATTAAAATTTTATTGAGATCAGTGGGATGAAATATTAAATAGAGATGAGCTACTATAAATTGTGGACCCAAAAAAAAAAGGATTACTATAGCTAAGAAACAAAAATCTAAAATGCAGAAGTAGTTGTTTTGGAGCGCTATGAAAGGAAACGAGAAGAAAGGTAAAAATAAAAATGGCTATGGAATTTTCTCTGTTTTTGAATTGTTAAATAAATTTTTAAGGGTTTGGATTTTAGTTTCAAGCCTTTTATTTTACTTTTTCTAAGAAAAAACTCAAAGACACATATATACAATGAGTCTAGGAACTCTTCTAACTTTAAAAACGAAATATATAATTTTTTTTTGTTATAGATAGATAAAGCTAGCAATTTTAAGTGAGGATATGAAAGAATATGATTCATACTCTTAACCTTTTGGAGAGATCTTTAAAATACATGATTAGTTGAGCTAAAGCTATAATTGTACATATAATAATTCAATTTCATAAGTGATTTTGTCTTAAAATATAATCATATAATCAGTCTTACGATAATTCTATTGAAAATGTTATTAGAAAGGGAAAATGGGAAATAATGGAGGAAATATTTATTCTTTGTGTGTGTTTGAGTGGAAAGGGGAGAAAGAGAGATAATTTAAAAAACATCCCAACGTTAAGAGGGAGTAAAATCGTGGAGAATCTCTAAAATTTTGGGTTTTCTTTCTTGCAAAATAGCTTATTTACTTTGGATTTAGAGTTGAATTTAATGGCAGTCATTGATAGAATCGAAGAAGCTTTGGGTTGGGTTCATTAAGGAAGAACAAAATAAGTTCTAACCAAGGAAATTAGAGAACAGTGAAAAATGTTAACAAGGCATTAAGGTAATAGTTGAGTTATAAAAATAATACATATGTAATATTTATGTCATAAACACTTAAGAAATTTTACCTAAATTTTGTCTCTAAATTTATATATTATTAAGTATGAAGTATAAGAAAGGTGTTAAAAATTAAAAAAATATCATTAGTCATTAAATTTCATGCGTGGGTAATTACCCCCTCGATAAAAGGTAACAGATATATAATATTATTGTGTTATCTATGTTTGGATTGAAGGGATGGAGGGAGAATGGAAGGGAAGAGGTAGTTCAAAAACCAATTTAGAGTTTATAAAGGCTTGACATGGTAGACAAGTTAGGTTAATAAACGTAGTCGTGAATGAAAAGAAAATCTTGCTTTGCATTAAGAGAACAAGAGCTTAGTTTTGTTGTGACCCAATGATCACGGAGCCTCCTTTTTTCCTGTAGTTATTTTGGTTGTGAACTTTTTGATAGTAGGCGTAAGCTGAACAGGAAGGTTTGTCAGTAGCATAGAGTTTCCGATGACCTGGCACTTTGAATTGATGAAGTTTTGTATTATTCCTTATGCTATGTTTGAATAGGAAAAAATAGAGAAAAGAATATATGAGGAAAGAAAAGAGAGAGGATAGAATAAAAATAACAAAAAATAACTTCTAAAATTGATAAAATATAAAATTACATTTATGCCTTAATAAAAAATTTAAAAATTTAAATGTACTGCAGGTCTTTATAATTTTTTTTTTTTAATTGGGTCCCTACCGATACCTGACTTCAAAGTGACACAAAAATTGTCATCNCTTTATAATTTTTTTTTTTAATTGGGTCCCTACCGATACCTGACTTCAAAGTGACACAAAAATTGTCATCTCATCATCTTTACCAACTTCAAACCATTGTTTTAAAAATAAGACTGGACCGGGCAATTCGATTGGTGCCCGATAAGGAAACCAGTCTAATTCATACCCCTAAACCATTATAGCGGTTAAACCGCCTAAAACTAATGAGAACCGCTCAAACTGGTTCGATTTTGAAAAACGGAACGACTTGGAAAATTGGAAAAAATGAAGATAAAATTGTCTATGCATGGATTCAAACCATTTTCCCTTGATTCAAATTCATGCTTTGCCACTAGAACATCTCAACTTTTGAGTATATTACTACATAGAGGTGGGGAAATGGACTGGGCCCGGTGGGCTGGTCATTTTTGGCCCGACAAAAAGGTGGGTTGGGTTTTAGAATTGGTAGCCCATTTAGAACCGGGCCAGTTTGGCCCGACCCATTTTGGCCTGTGGCCCAATCAGGTTCGGTCCAGATTGGCCCGAATTCCTGTTTTTGTAAAAAAAAAAATTGGCAAATTCGGGAACTAAAATTAAAATCCCAGAGACATTGGTTCACTACTTCACTACTAGACTGCAGACCAGAAAGCAAAAACTCAGTCCCTCGCGACTTGCGTAATCCCGTATCGTCGCTCGCCCCGTCGCCGCTCGCCTTGTTAGTGCTCTGGCCTTGTTATTATCATTGTCATGTTTGATTAGTCAATGTAAATGAAAGCTGATACTATTTATTTTAATCGTTAATTAAGCCCTCTCAGAATAGGTGGAGCAGATTAGCAGAGCTGTTAAAATGGGATGTTTACCCATTTTTTATGCACAAAAAAGCTACCACTGTAAAATGTGAATTAGAAATTTAGAACAGGCTAGCGCTGGAGGTCTGGCGCTGGGAAGCTGTGCTTCTCTGTCATGCTGGCTCTCCAGAGAACTATTCGAGTACTTGATTTGTCACGTTTAGTTCCCTTTTCAACCTGACCTTCAAGAGCAATCCAAAAGGACTATGAATGAGTTAAAAACACACACATTCATGCAAAATAACTTAAGAGCTGGCCGGATCAAGCATAATTAGAGCTATAATAATTCTATTTTATGGAATTATCAAGTTACTTTGATTCAAAGCATGAGTCATAGAATGAAAGAAAAATTTGACAAGTATTAGAGTCAATATAGCGTGGTTCTTGCATTTGGGGCTGTTTTTTATCCAACCAAGAAGCTTAATTTCTTGAAGTATACTTATTCTAGACTTGATCCATATTACTATGAAGAGAAAATAGAAAAAGTAAAGAAGGCTTTGTATGCACTTTTTATTGAGTATGTTAATAAGGGGTGCATCAACTTCAATGATTTCTTTCAATATGAGTCAATCATCAAATATCATTGGAGGAGGGAAAGGAAAAGAGAAGTTGTCTACACTATATTATGATGTAAGTTTGCTCTTTAATTTTTTATTTTTTTTTAAAATTTTCATTGTCTTTCTTTTAATTACACTATATTATGATGTAAGTTAAATATTCATTTGGTTATTTGATAGGATTTTGAAGAATTTGATTGCCAACAAAGTAACAATGTCGGAAGGTCTTAACTTGATATTTATTTGGAAGAGGCAAGGATCACATCCTTGGAAAGTTTTGATGTTTTGGTTTATTGGAGAGACCGAAGTAATAGATTTGGTGATCTTGCAAGGATGACTTGTGATATATTGAGCATTCCAATAACTACAGTAGCATCGGAATTCGTTTTTAGTATTGGCTCTCGTGTTTTGAACAAGTATAGGAGTTCTATGCTTGACGAAACATTGCAAGCTCTCTTATACATACGTAATTGGCTACTTTNTTTAATTACACTATATTATGATGTAAGTTAAATATTCATTTGGTTATTTGATAGGATTTTGAAGAATTTGATTGCCAACAAAGTAACAATGTCGGAAGGTCTTAACTTGATATTTATTTGGAAGAGGCAAGGATCACATCCTTGGAAAGTTTTGATGTTTTGGTTTATTGGAGAGACCAAAGTAATAGATTTGGTGATCTTGCAAGGATGACTTGTGATATATTGAGCATTCCAATAACTACAGTAGCATCGGAATCCGTTTTTAGTATTGGCTCTCGTGTTTTGAACAAGTATAGGAGTTCTATGCTTAACGAAACATTGCAAGCTCTCTTATACATACGTAATTGGCTACTTGGTTTTGTAAGTAAGTTTTTTGGAATTTTTTCATTTAGAATTTATAATTACAAATTGACTTTATATAATTACTTATTAACCTATGCTCATTTTAATTATAGATGATGATGCCGATGACGATGACTCAACCAACAATGATGATCTAGTTTCTAAAGAGGAGTCAAATGTTATTATTGAGAACAATGAGGAGGAAGATGAAGATTATACAATTTAGTCTTGTGATTGGCTTTCTAAACTTGTTATTTGGTTGTTGTTTTGATACTTTAATTATTAATGTGGTTGTTGATGATGGTTATTAATTTTGGACCACTGCGTTTGCTTGTTTTGATTATTATTTATGCAATTATGCTTGAATGTTTGATGGCTGATTTTGGCTTTTTAAACTTGTTATTTGGTTGTTGTTTTGATACTTTGATTATTAATGTGGTTGTTGGTGATGGTTATTAATTTTGGACCACTAGATTTGCTTGTTTTGATTGTTATTTATGCAATTATGCTTTAATTTTTAATAGCTCATTTTGGCCCGCAGCCTAAGGAAGGCTGGGTTGGGTTCTCATTGTGCTAGCCCGAATGAATACGGGCCAATTTGGCCCGCAGCCCGAATGGGTTGGGCCAAAATGGGCCGGGCTGGCCCGTTTCCCACCTCTATTACTACATATAAATATATTTATTAATAAAATCATTAGAAAATTAATAGAAATAATATTTAATGGATTTGAACCTACTACCTCTTACTCAAAAAAATTTACAATCCAAACTACTAGAACAGCTCAAGACTTACATCTATTGTTGTTCAAAAATTATTTATTAACTATTAGTAGATTTATTCAATATTATATATTTAAATATGTAAAAATTATAATACATACTCACATATTACATATATTTTAACTTAAGACTTTTTATTAATTTCTGAAAATTATATATATATTTTCTCTTGGTCTATTATGCACGATTTAATTGGTTTCTTAGTTATTTATTTATTTTTTTGACTAATACTATGTGTCTCTCTTTTTTTTTCTTGGTATTATTTTCTAGTTATTTATTTATATGTTCTAATTATCTAAATATTAAAAATTGTGAACTTCATTATATTGAGAGTATGTGAACTTGTAGGAGATGTTCGTTATTGAAATAATTTAATTTTGTTATGGGACACTATTTTAAATTAGGTGTATGTAGATTAAGTTTTTATATCTTTTGATTTTTAGTTATTTGAATATTTAAGTTTGAGACTTTTACTTATGAGTTAAATTTGATGATTTGTGCTTCATTCTTCATGTTTTATTCTTTGTGAATCTTTAAGTTTGTAAAAAGTTTCGATTCAACCGGTTCGACTGATCATTTTTTGCTACACCGGTCTAGTTTTTAAAATATTGCTTCAAACTTCAAGAGGAAAGATAATGAGATGACAAATTTTGTGTCACTTTGGCGCTACATTAACTTTTTTATTGCCACATAAACAAGCTATTTGTTATGTAAATACTAAATTGACAGAGTTATAACTGAGAATAATGGTAGAAACCCAAAAAAAAATTATAAAAACCTAATTTAAAATTCGTCCAAACTATTGAAACATACAGTACATTTAAACCAAATTTAAACTAGTGTTATTAAAAGAGCAAAATTGTCCAAATACCTTTTTTAAGTCCCTTTATTGTATTTTCTCTCCATTCAAGCAATTTTTCTTTCACTCTTATTTTCTCTCCATTCAAGCAATTTTTCTTTCACTCTTATTTTCTCTCCTACAACCAAATAATGAAAAATAACTCTTCACCTCTATTTTCTTCCCTCGTACTTTTCTCTCAAGAGAACACAGTCGTTATTCATCTGAAAATAAATAAATGAAGTCGTGTTTGACACACTCAACATTGTTCAAATTTCTAATTGCTTCCAGATGAATCAAGTACCTTGACTTGATCTAAACCACATTTGGCCCTCAATCAAAACAAATATTCTACGACAACTTTAAACCGTCACAACCCAGACAGCGACCAGTTTTTGCGTTTACCAAAATCCTTCTATAACATCTTAGCAAATGAAAATGAATCCACAACATAATAAAGCAAATAGCACTGCAACAGTGGTATATGGTCAAGTGGAGAAAAAGGAAGCACCCAAATTCATGCTTCAAATTTAGTAACTGAAGTTTTTGCATCCAAAAGGAGATAAAGAAAGGCAATATTTCTTTGCATCATGAGACCTCATCCCCGCCAACTCAAAAATTGCCAAAAGAGAAGGGGAAAAAATTCATGACAAGATCTCCCAAAGGGTGATCATTTCACAGTCAAGATCTTGATGACAGATGCTGTACCCACACGGTGCAGAGCCACAACAGCATCCCCATTCTTGCAGAGACCTTTTGCCTTGGCATGTTGAATGGCGTACTCTATCGCTTCTTCCGTTGTTTCTGCATGAGAAGCTCTAGCAGATGCTGCACTTAATATTGGAACCAACCCACGGAATATCAGGCTATGCCTTGCAGGTGCCTCATCACTGCATGACCAATCAAAGGTATCAGTCTTGATCTCAGGGACAACTACAGAAAGAATAGGTATGCCTGGCCTGTATTTAGCCACTAGTTTTGCAGTACTTCCTCCTCTGGTTAGAACCAATATAAGAACTGCTTTAGCTGAGTTGGCTGTTCTAACAGCAGAAGAAGCTAGACTCTCTAATGGGCTCATGGGTACTGGTGAGTGTTCCATAATTCTTTTAAATACAACTCCATAATCAAGGGTGCTTTCTGCTTCAACACATATTTTGGCCATTGTTCGAACAGCAAGTTCTGGATAAGCTCCAGCAGCTGTTTCACCGCTCAACATCACACAGTCTGTACCATCAAGAACTGCATTGGCAACATCAGTAGCTTCGGCTCTTGTTGGCCGAGGAGATTTGATCATTGACTCCAACATTTGAGTTGCAGTTACAACTGGTTTTCCTTGGATGTTGCACTTATAAATCATCACTTTCTGTGCAAGAAATATCTTCTCTATTGGGATTTCCATTCCAAGGTCACCACGTGCCACCATAAATGCATCAGAATTTGCAAGGATGTCATCAAAATTGGCAACCCCTTCTTGGTTTTCAACCTAGCAAGTACATTTTGAAGTTGACAATGATGGAATATTAACAGAAATAAGCAATTAAACATAAAATGTAAGAAGTAGCAAAATTAGTAATAACAACATATTTTTTGAAGTAAAAAAAAATCTTTTAGATGATATCCAATAACATACATTGGTTTGACTACAATGGACAATTGTACACTACAGGAAATCAACAGGCTCCAACCAATGATGAATCAAACAGCTGGTCTCAATTTTTAATCAGATTTAGAGTTATTTAAGTTTTTCATGAAAAAATAACATACCTTTGACATGAGGAGAATGTTCTTGGCATGCTTGCCCAGCAGTTTCCGAACTTCCACCAGGTCTGAACCTTTGCGAACAAAAGAAAGAGCAATCATGTCAATTTTATTGGGAATTCCCCAGTTCAAGATATCTTCCTTGTCTTTCTCTGTCAAGGTTGGGAGATCCACTATCACTCCAGGCAGATTAACATTCTTTCTCTCACCAAGAACTGCAGAGTTCTCACAACGGCAGCGAACTAAACCCAATTTTTTGTCACTTGATAAAACCATAAATGAGATCGTGCCATCTGAGCAAAGAATCACCATCCCAGGCTTCACATCCTCAGCCAACTTTTTATAGCTCATGCTGATCATATTCTCATCTCCCTTTATGCTATAGTCAGTTGATATGGTTATTTCCTGGCCTTGTTTTATCTGGATAGGTTTTCCGTCCTTCAGAAATCCAGTTCGGATCTCTGGGCCCTAACATTGAGATAAAAGGTAAGATAAGAAACTTTATAAACTTTGCTAAACTTCAATTCCTGATAAAGAGATACGCCTTATGATTGAAAGCTTTTGTCCAAGAGGAAGCTAACAAAGCCTGCTTGTATTCACACAAAACTATTATCCAGGAAACACATGATAAATAAGGCTGCTCAAACTAACTGATGATTATGCCTTCATAAAGCAAGTTCAGGGCATTGATGTGTCTACATATCTCCTTAGAATTTCACACTCAATTGGCATACCATATTTGCTAATACATGAAGTGCAAAGAGGCAAAAGTTTGGAAACTGCACAATTCTACATCATAAAACAAATAGAAAATAGAAAGCACAAATTGCAGAACTTTCAGGTTCTGTCATAATTATATACCACAGAGAGACATTAGCAAATTATAAAAAAATTGAAAAAAAATAAAGACAAGAAAGTAAAGGGAGTACATGCTAACTTGATTCTAAGTAGTAAGACGCTTGGTACTTTCTTTTATCATAAAAATAATTTTTTTTAATTAAATAAAACAGAATGCTTTACAAGTCTTATGTCAATCAACTTCACCATCTATGCGCAAAAATGAGAGCCCATTAATTTTCCCAGATTAACTGAAGTCAGAAAGGGCAAAGATTATAATTACAAATAATATCCTCTCAATACAACGGTTGACTAAAAAGTGGAGAAGCCTATCATATCAGTACACCTCCATTGCCAACATAGTCCCTCTTACAGCCATTATAAGCAAGTTAAGATACTTTTCCCCATGCCATTTGCGTAAATCTATCATCAACAATTAAGGCCTACCAAAATGTTGTTGAGACCATTATTATTGGTGCATTAGACAAATTCTGGAAGCAAGTTGAACACTAAAACATTAAAGACCATTGATATTTTGGACCCAGGCAACAAAAATTGACACGTGAGAAGGACCGATGCTACCGTGGTTGAAGAGTAAAATTGATCAATTAATTTTATCTAACTACAGTCCCCATGTTTGAGATGAACACTTGCAACTGTTGCAGAAATGAGGATACTCTTGGCAGAATGAGAAAGTAAAGCAACTACAATATGACAACAACCAAAATAATAATAAGTACAAAACCGGATCGGAATATGAAATTACAGAAAGATCATATGTATGCAAGAGGCATACATATGGGTGGATATCTAGTACAATTTCCACAGAGGTGAGACCTTACTACATAAGTAGAGCAAAACGACAACACAAAGCAACAAAGCCATACAAACAACGCAGAAGATGATAATAATCCAGCACCCAAGAAATTACATGAGAATATAAGCAAGGAATCAGTGAAAAGCAACAAGGCAAGAAATGGAAATGGAAAGAGTAAATAAATAAATCCCAGAATCGCAAAGGTCGAGCATCAAGTATATATTATATGGTGATAGGGAAAAGATTATTGTAAAGATGAAAGGTGGAATACCTTAGTATCGAGCATGACGGCGCAGAGAATACTGGTGTTTTCCATGGCAGCCCTAAGGTTGTCGAGGGTTTCCTGGTGATATGCATGAGATCCATGAGAGAAGTTAAACCGAGCCACGTTCATGCCTGCACGCAGAAGCTTCTCAATCATAGGCACAGACCTGGATGCGGGTCCAAGCGTGCAAACGATCTTAGTCTTGGGCTTCTTCTCCACAACGAACTCTCCATTTTCGTAGAGCGCCATCTCAGATCGTCAAAGGAAGAAGAAGAAGATGATGAAGGAGGAGGAGACCAAGAGAAGTTTGATTATGAAAAGGAGGAGTGAGCGCAACTGCGACAGGTCACAGGAAGAGAAGGTGAAGAAATAAATACTAAAAGTAAAAATGTAGAACAGAGGCAGCCAACTTAATCTGAATGGACTCTTACAAAATCAAAGAAAGAGACACAGAAACGAGGGCCAGAGCCTTCAGCTGAAAATTGGGAGAATTACCAAATAAAAAAATTGTTTGATTTTGTAATAAATATTTGGCTTAATTACAGTTTAGGTATTTCTGTTTTAACGATTTTTACAAGTCGATCATTTTATTTCAAAATTCTACAATTCAGTATGTGTTTTACCAAGTTAAACAATTTAGTCCAATTGTTTGTTAGCCGTTTAAAAACTAACTGGAAATGCTTATGTGTCTAAAAATAATATTTTTTATTATTAAAAATACCAAATAAGTATGATACCAAACATATAGACAATAGAGAAAGGGAAAGACTAGAAGCCGTTGGTCACAGCTCCAGATCAAGTCTTAATGGTCTCGAAATAATAAATTTACTGTTCAAATTGAAAGAATACATCTTGTAAACCTCTCCATAAAAATTCATATCAAGCCAACAGTAAATAACTCTGAATCACTGGTTTGATGAACGGCTCCCTCTTCCTTTTAGAGCCAAAACGACCTATGTGGCACTTCATCAGACAAAGTAGCAATAAAAAAATATTTTTTAGTGTCATTTCAACTTTCTCTATCAGTCTATGAATGAAGACCTCATGACTGAATTAAAAGTACAAACTTTGGATAAATAGAAGAATCAAATAGTTGAGTTTTAAAATAATGAGACTGATTCATAAGAATCATTAAAATAGAAGAACTAAAATTACAATTAAACCTAAATGTTTCTTATCTTTTTCTGTAATTCACCCCTGAAATTTTGGGCAAGGGATAGAGAAAGAGAATGAGCGATGGCTCACTTCCTCACATATTCGCATAAACATTTATATATTTTTTGACTTTATAAACAATAATAATATTATTTTATATTGCATTAAAGCAAAAGTATGATTACTAAATTTCTTTCATGCTAAATGAACCACAAAAGTGGGAGAGCTCCGATAAAGGTTGTGACTATTGCTAAGTCCTTCTAGGTAAGTTTAGGGACATTAATAAAAAGACCTTTTGTGCTGTAACCCTTTTAGTCCTCTAATGCCATTCGAGTTGGTTGGTGCCTACTCCTAATGGTGTATTCAAAGTGAATGTCAACGCGGTCAGATCAGAGAGGTATGGATATGGTCGTGTGGGATAATCATGGAACATGTTATGCGACTGCTTTTGAACCTTGATTTTTTTATTCTCTCAAAGAGTGATGGAGGCTTGGACTCTTTGAGAAGTGTTTTTTCTTGTTCAGGGTTTACAATTTATAGAGGTTGTGGTAAAGGGTGATTGTCTTGTTGTCTAGAATAGCCTATCCCATGGTGTGTCTGATAGTTTAGAATTTAGATTAATTCTTAATGATATTAGATCTTTAATGTCGTGTTTTCGTTTCATTTTTTTTTCTTGTAGGTTTATTGTATTGGTAATATAGTTACCCATCGACTTGCTCATTGGTATTAACATCTTGATGATGTAAAAGTTTAGGCAAAGATTCACCCTCATTTTATCTTTGATGTACTATTAATAGTCATATGCTTCTTATATTTTCCCCCTAAAAAAAAAAAAGAAGAAGGAAAAAGTACGATTTTATGGTGCTTTCTTTTCCATTTTAAATATTTTCTTGAGCAACAAGCCAAACTAAGCTTGTAAATATAATATTTTCTTGTTGTACATTAATCTTACATAGGATTTTTTTTAAAAAAATATGACGGTCATTACAATATATGATCACAAAAAAAGGGTTTGTCTATTTTCATATAGTCAAAATGATTAATAAAGACTATATATCATTTAGATTTCATAAAACGGTTAATTTGCTAAAATAATGTAAAAAAAAGTAAATAAATACGTAAATAAGTTACTATCAAAATTATTTACAAAAATTGGTCACTTTAGACACGTTGAAATGATTCCAGTATATCTCATAGAAATACACTTTAATCATTTCAGCATGTCTTAAGTGAGCTATTAAAAAATGATTTCAGCGTGTCCCACAGAAACATGTTGAAATGATTCTAGAGTATCTTATAAGACACGCTAAATCATTTCAATGTGTCTAAAATGACCTATTTTTATAAATAATTTTAACAATAACCCTTTTATGTATTTTTTTTCATTATTTCTATCATTTAACCTTCATAAAACATCTTAATAGTTTGAGTATTAAGTATTCTTTTGGTCATCAAAAGGTACCAGACATCGAACCCACATCATGGCAATTCAAGGCCAAACACCGAAACCACCAAGACAACATGCGTAACTAGTTGAGTATTGAGTATTCTAATTCAGAATAAGCACAAGCTGTTTAAATTTAGAGTCATAATTAAAAATATTAAAAAAATAAGTTAAGATCTTAAATTTAAATTCTTATTTGTCAATATTTCTTGTTAAAAAATTTAATTATATTTATCTAATGATAAATAAATATATTAAAAAAAAACACACACAAAACACAATTAATTTAAAAAACTCTAAAAAAATTAAGATCTCATGTTTATATCTTCATTCTTCATATTCTAGCTAAAAAATGTAGCTTAATCTATATATATTAATTTTATGCAACACAAAGGCCCAAGTTTTATCATTTATTAAGATAAACATTGATGTGAAAAAAGAATAATCATAAGCATAAAAGAGCTTATATATAATTATTTTATTATGATATAATATAATATAATATAAATATAATATATATATATATATATAGTAATTGTATTCTAAACAACATAATTATTTATAAGGAAATTTTTATTTATTTATTGGAGTTGCTATATAACAAAAAATTATTTATCTCCTTCTAAAATTTAATCTCACTTACTTCTAATAAAATTTGAAAAAAAAAACGTTTATAATAAAATACTAACCACTAAAGTGTCTTTGGAAACCGTTCATAAGAAAATTCTTCGTTTTTCTGAACTTAACTTTTTTTTTTTTTTTGGTATTTCTTCTCTTTCTGAACTTAACCTTTCTCCCGCAGTTTCCTGGAGAACAGTTGGCTCTCCCACAGTTTGCTGCCAAGCTTTGAAAAGCCCAACAATACAAACCATTGCTAGTAGCAACACTTCAAGCTGAATTTCTGTGGGTTGAGTCTAAACCATTCCGTAAAGATTACAGAAAAAAGTGTCTTGATTTTTGACGCACCAAGTTTATTATGCTCCACCCGAATTTGACCTTAGCTTATGGAAAATGCTTCTTTTCCACTATGATATATATAATATGCAAAATTTAGTCTCATACTTTTCTTATTTATACTTCTTTTAAACTTTTTTTTTTTTTTTTTTTTAAGATTTTGAGAATTGTTACTCTTACATCTCTTAAAAAATATGTAGAAAATGTTATAAAAAAATTGGGCCATTAAAAAGTTAAGATTCAATTAAATTTAAATATTATCATATTTACATAAAGTGAGATAATATAATAATTATGGATTATAAATAGCATTTTTCTGAGCGTTTTAGCCCTGTTTATATACCCAAAAAAATAGCATTTCTCTATTATGACCCCTAAATTTATTTTCTTGATCCAGTTTCTTTTACTCAAAAGACAGTATAGCACACAGTGCAACTCTTGAAACTTTTCTGGGGATAATAATTATAATAATAATTAAAAAAGAAAAACTCTAACAAATTATCCTTTTCTTCCTTCACTCTCGCATGGCTATAGAGACTAAAGTGATTTTTATACTTAAGCTAGTTCGTTTTGATAAAAATAGTTTTTATAAAAAAGTATTTTAACCTAAAAAGTCTTAGTTTTGTTTGATAAAAAGAATAAAATTTATTTTGATTGTGAAAAATAAATTAAAGAAAATTATTTAAAAAAATAATAAAGAAAAAACATTTTAAACTCTTTTAAGAGTTTTCCCTCTCCTCAAATTCCTTAACAGGTAAAATAAATTTATTTAATATTTATCTTTTTTATTTTTTATATTTTTATTTATGATTTTAAATTTGAATACATAATTCATAAACTTTAAGAACAACTTTAGTATCACTTAACTATAAATTATTTAATATTTATTCTTTACTCTATTAAACATATCCCACTAAAAAAAATCTCCTTAAAAATAATTTCTATCAAAAGATTCAAAACAAACTGAGCCTTACGCAATTGAACTTCCGTCCATATATTTGAAACATGAAATCAGATGGGGGCAGAAATTTAAAATAAAATCCAAAAGCCAAAATGAAGGTAAAACTGGCATTACCCAAAAATATAATACACTTGATATCATCTCCAGGAACAGTAAAAATGAGATAGCAGGGTTCGGTGCGGCTACAACAATAAGGCAGAATAATCGAAACGATGGGCGTGTAGNTAAGGCATAATAATCGAAACGATGGGCGTGTAGTGTAACATCTTCGGGACTGCTCATAAGTCACAGTGTTTCCACACCCATTACATATTTTATTCGTTCATTTTTCCTGCCCAGAGTCCAGACCCTCTCTTCTTTCAAGACGCATACCAGATCTCAAAACAGTCAGCCAAATAATAATAATAATAATAATTTCATAAACAACAAAAACACCCATAACATCAAACATAACGATTAGAATAACAACCCACACCAATAATGTCTTGATCAATTCACACTTTGACGGTATTTGATACTTGATAGACTTTCAAGACCAATCCTCTAAAAGCATAAATAAAGTAGAAAACGGAGTGATCCAGAAACTTTTGTTAATGGGAATAATATATACATATAAAAAAAATTATGTACAATTAAATTCTTTAAATATGAATTTAATTATTAATATGATATTTTACGATAAATCTAATAATGTATTTTCATTTTTATTTAACGTTTTAAGAAACCTATTATTTCTGTGATAATTTTTTAAAGATATTTATTAATCATTATCACATTTAAAATAATTATGATTATATCCTTCAAAAGAAATTATTATGGTTATTCACTATATATTTTTTAGTATTTTCATGATTAAATTGAAAAGATAATATACTATTTTTTATTTTTATTTTTTAGTCTTTAATAATTATTATGGGAGCAATTAAAATTTTTTATGGGACAAGAGATAATTTTCTAATACCATCATTAAGAAATTTTGTTGGTCAGTAGGGGCAATTGCCCCCACACTCTTTACCATAGATCCGTCCCTGATTGGGAGTAAATTTGAGAAGGCCACACTAATCACACTTCCTACTGAAGAACCTGCATTGTACATCTTCTCCTCTCGAGGATCAACACAGGTCTCCAACAGTCAAAGAAATTGCATCAACACAGTCAAAAGCTCGTCATATCTTTGTGGTTCGTCCTTAGTTTAAACTCTTCATGACAATCATATTTTCTTCCTATCATAATTCATCCATTTAAGGATGATAAACATAAAGCAACAAAGCAATGCAATTACACCGAGGAAGCTTATATCCATTTCCTCATTCAATTGAGATCGTCCATATAGAAAGGAGAAGGAGCTTAATAGATGATACAACTCATAATACAATTCACAAAACCATGACAACATGGATGTAGTTTTGATCATCAACAACAAAACCAAAAGATAAGCAGCAATTGTTGATCATACAAGGCCGTAAAACTAAAAATATGAGAAATCATGGAGGAAACCAGGATTGAAGTGTGGGATATGGCGGTGAGGACAGATGAAGCCAAGAATGAGGTATCGTCTAGGGTGTTAGAATGGAGAAGAAAGTACATCCAAATCTCATTCCTCACTCACCCTGACTTCAAGCATGACGGAATCCCACAGTATTAGCACCAAAAACCATTAGCAAAAGGAACACAATGCAATCCTTTGTAGCTAGATCATACTCACTGGGGCTAGAAAAGAAGGAAAATCTAGCCAAAGAGGGAAAACAAAATGTCCGGGATCATATGTTCGTAGCAGCTATATTTAAAATTTACCATTGGAAGCAGTGTCAATACTAAAACAACTATCACATTCATATGCCATGAAAAAATGGATAAAATTCAACCAAGGGGGTTGATGGACTGAAGTACATTCCATCAAATTCATTCATTAAAAGATATTACGCAAAAGAAAGAAAATTCAAGAGATTATTGCCAAGATATAGGAGAAAGATTTTACATTCTTTAAACAAAAAAAGGATAAATAATATCTCTGGATATGTAATAAATAACTCATATTTCGAGTCACTAGCATGATTACACTTTTCTCATAGGTTAAATGTCTAATAGGTCATTCTAGGAATAGCTTGATAGATGATTATTTTCCAGAGTAATGCTGACAGATTCTTTAAATTGCAGCATACAGCAACTCATGCTTAATTCTTTAGGGGGAAGGGGGAAAGCAATGGCCAATCTTATCTTCTACAACTACAAATTTCAACGTAAATATATTTACAAGATGTTTAGTCAGGAAAACGATCATAAAATTGATATTAGTACCATACTGTTTGCATGATTGCTTCCTGAACCGAAGGGTGCCCATGTAGTAGCTGTTTCCTCCACTAATAATCAAGTGAATGCCAGTCCAATTTTTGCAATATTCTCTAAAATTAAGTTTCCCACCTATTATAACCCAGATTCATAATTGAAACTTTACCAGAAGACATGAAAATTAAAATACTAAAACTGTGGGCATCGGTCTATCAGAAACTGAAACACTAGCATAGACCATGACCATAAGTACATTTCATAGCTCGGATTCAAATTACAAGCATGAATTCATGATAATGACAGAATAAGGTTGTAGGTCATAATAATGCCCATTATCACTAAAATTAGAAAATTCAATTTGCTGAATAATTGCTTGCGAACATTGAGATGGAACTATCAAAGATAAGTACCATATATAACATGAAGAACTAAGTATGCAATAAGATCCCTGATTGGCACTAGCATTTCATTTTATGCATCTACCAGTTGCATGAGAAATCTGGAGAGATGCTCCTCATGACATGCTGGAAATCTCTACATACAAGATATGGTTACACTAGCTGCAGAAGAGAGAGCATATAAGTTAAGTAGAGGAAGTAGCACAATCATAATTGGGGCCCTTACATCAATTGTTACAATGAGTTATTCTCAACTAGATCAAGCTTGTTTAACAACTTCTCCAGTTCTTGCAAAGCAATCATATAATGCTCCTGTGACTGTGCCCCTTCCTCCAATACTGGAAGAGCATCGTTAAAAAGGTGAATATGCCAGTAAACAGGGTTGGATGTATCAATATCACCAGAGACATGATCTTGAATAAAACCTTGTTTGAAATCTCTGCTCCAACGTTGCAGAATGTACCGAGATGGAATTTCCTCCACACCATTATAATTGAGAACATTCAATGCATGCCTGCATAAATAACCTTTGTAATTGAATAAACTGCAAATACACCGGATATCCAATTCTGTAGTCTCATACAAAACTTCAAAACTTCTAATTTCCTTCTCATTTCCCCCAACTTCAACTCGTTCTTTCACTATGTATGTTATTATAGAACCATTAACATTTATCTGTCTTGTGTTGAAGCAAGAGTACATACCCTCAACCTCAGATTGGAACTTCTTAAAGATTTCTTTTGTATAGACCTGTGAGAGCTGCACCTCAAAATTACATCTTGTATTCAATTCAAAGCTTAATTCTCTCGATTCCAAGTCTGCCATGGCTTCTTTCAAGTTCTTCCTGTGTAGAGCTAGGTCATATTTGTCAACAAATTCCTTAAAGGATGTATGTTTATGTACATATCCATCAAAAAATGCAGTCAAGGCCTCATTTTCTTGAGTTGGCATCATTCCTGCAAAAAATGTGTCTTTTAGGTAAACCGGAACCCACATATGCCTATCTTTAAACAATGTCTGAAGCCATTTGTTATCCCCCAGTCCATGCCGTTTCATCATACCAGCCCAAGAGGTTTCAAACTCAACTATCTTTAGGGACTCATAAACTGCTTTGTTTAATTCTCTTTTGATTGCTTCATATCCCTTCAACCCTCCCAACTTTTCCGGAACTCTATGCATGATATACCGCAAGCAATAACAATGCCGAGCATGAGGGAAAACCTGAGCAACTGCAGTTTGCAAGGGCTTGCACTGGTCAGTAATGACAACATGAGGAGGTCGACCAAGCATACATTTAAGCCATGCCTTGAATATCCAAACAAAATTATCCACTGATTCATGTCCAAGGAACCCACAGCCCAACAGCACAAACTGTCCATGGTGGTTCACACCAACAAATGATAACAGTGGGATCTCATATTTGTTTGCCAAACAAGTTGTGTCTATCATAATGGTGTCATTAAAGTAACCATAAGCAATCCTCGACCTTGAGTCAGCCCAAAACACATTTCTTAGGTGCCCATCATCATCAATATCATATAAGTAAAAGAAATTTGGATTGGTCAACTTCATTCGGCAAAAATAATTGTAAATAGCATTGGCATCCCCTTCCTTAAGTTCCAAATATTTAGAATTATCAAAATTGATATCCTGTCTTTCTTCAAAATTAGAGTATCCATTGTCACCAGCATCCATGATAGCTGTTCGATATAACTTAATGGTATGTATTTCTGTAATAGGCTCTGGTGGTGGTTGTGCTTTTTTGGCTGCAATGATCATTTTCTTATGTGACTTATAGAACCGTTTGATCTGTGGACTCACTTGATGATTGTGTTGAAGCTCAACTTCCACTATCCTCCATGTTTTGGAGTCAACCATCTTAATGACTATCATTGCAGGACAACCAGTTCTTGTTTCTGGTCTTGGATTATTGGCTTCGCTCTTTTTCTTGAAACCTGCACTGCTGCAGCTTAGTTTTGCTCTATAACGCTCTTTTCTCTTTGATCTAAACCACGAGTTGCTCACTCTAATTCCAAAACCTTGTTCCTTTGCATACATATTGTAAAAGTTGTAAGCTTCATCAAAAGAATCAAACTCCAGACCCACAGTTGGAGCGAGAGGGTTCTTCTTTGATTGTATGTCCGAAGATTCAAGATCATGTTCCACTATAGAAGAGTTCCCCTCAACATCAAACTCATCGCTTTCATCAAAAACTGGCTCACTATTCAGACAAACTTCTTCCATCTGAAACAAAATCAAACAGAACATTTAACAAACTGCACAACAAACAATATCTTACCATATAAAACTTTTGGCAACAAATGCTCACACAAATACAAATCATATATCAAGTTTGTTGGTCAACTAGAAGTTACTGGAATTGTGTTGCGATCAAACCCAGAGCTGCCAAACCTAAATCGCAGCAGGTTTAGGTATACATAGCACAGATAAGAAGGACAGATAGGGAGCTTACACACCATATTGTATACCATAAGAATGGGCATATTTGCAATTAAAGTTTCAACTATTGAATAATACTAATAGTAAGAAAAATAAGGTAAATATGTGATAGTGCAGTATTGTATAAGCTCGTCTAGCAGTCTAGGAAGGTGAGGTGCCCTAAGGAGAACCAACATGAGTAGCAAACCTGTTGCAATAAACATAAATTGTCCCTACCTTCTCCATTTGCAAGTTCTAGGACCTTTTCAGTATCTCCAAATCCATTTTATGCTGTACAAGTGGCTTAAATTTCCAAGACAATCTTGATAGTCGGAAACAGAAAGTTCAGATGTCACCTTCTAGGATCCCAGATTTCCTTATTTCATTAGCATTACAGTCAATTCTTGTCTTCCAAGTATTCTAGTTTATTTTCCTAGTCTCAATAGGTTTAGGGATTAATATAAATTGTGATACCTCCCAAATATCAGAAGAGGTTTTGAGCATTAATAGTAATTAGCCTTTTGAGTGTTTCTGTTCTTTGGAAGCTCCAAAGAATTTTACCAACTTCCACTACGTCACATATTCTGTCATTTCACTCCATGTGTCCGTTTCTGTGCTCTAGAGATTAGATAGCAACAAAATCCTTTTGGTCATATGATACAGGGTAACTTAACAAGTATAAAAAGAATAATTCCTTTAAAGAAATATATTTGTTAAATATGACAACCAGCTAGAATTAGGATGATCTAATTTTCCATAACAGATACACTCAAAGGAAGGTTGTAAGTTTTCTAATAAGAATTTTGAATAAGAAAAGCAACAATTTCTTTCCAGAACAAAAATTATTGATAAGCACTAAAGAGGAAACAATAAGCATGAACAGATAGTACAGGAGAGATAAAGGCACTGCCGTTATTGCAAGTTTAACAGGGGAAACAGAAGGAAATTAGGAATGAATACCTCCATATAAAGGAGCCCTATTAATTCTCCAAATGTTAGAGTAGTTACAGAAACAAAGAGAGAGAGAGAGAGAGAGGAGGTTTTATAGCTTTTCTTTGGGTCAATTACTGGGAAAAACCAACTATTCAAATTTGTTATTATAAAGGATTCAGAAAATTTTACTTACACCAGATGACCAAAATGTGGTCATATGGGTTGTACAGAATAACTACAACACCCTTTGTTTTATGAAAAATAACTTGTGGAAAATATTGTCCGTACTTTGCAGGTCGATG
This sequence comes from Cercis canadensis, assembly GCA_003255065.1. NCBI lineage: Eukaryota > Viridiplantae > Streptophyta > Magnoliopsida > Fabales > Fabaceae > Cercis > Cercis canadensis. Next base: position 166,056 of record QAOA01005530.1, read on the forward strand.
AAAATAAGCTTTTAAAGTAAAAGATAATGACTTCCCCTTCTCCAGAAGAGATCAGCTGTGAAAAAAATTAAAGAGGACGTATCCAATTGAAGATAATTAAAATATTTTATCAACTGAACTTTTTTTAAGAAACTATTTTCTACCAAAGATATCATATAACAATTATACTTTTTGTGTCTTGGTTTAATGTAAATAAGATCATTTAGATGAACTTTAAAAGACAAAAACACGTTTGACTTATTTGTTCACCAATCCTTCCTTTCCGTAATTCCCAATATAACAAACAGCGTCCACAAAGTCATCTCTACTCTACTCCTCCTTCTCTTATATTTACCTCATTCCTCTTATTATATTACAAACCCAGAGTCTTTCACCAGAAAGATTGCAACAATTAATTGCCTTACAATTGAAATATCTATCATCTCACACAAGTCCAAGACAGCTATGAGTACAAGGATGTGGGGGCATTTGCCCACACAACATGAAATAATTTTCAATGGCTACATATATCATTTAACAAAGTTGCCCCCACCAATGCCATAGCACCCAAGCTTTTCCTCAAGTACCACTCGCAACAATGGGAGAGCAATTTGGGACTCTTGAGGGAAAGCAACGGGGAAGAAATAAAAGCATACTTCGCACAGATTTTTTTTTTTTTTTTTTGCTTACTTAGCGCAGATTCATAAAGGAGACAGAGGATTACCCAGAAGCAAGGAGACAAAGGATTATCCACGCACTAAATCTGAAATTTCAATTCTTCTTTCTCGATCTGCTCCCTTTCTCTCTGTTTAGGTGTCTCTGTTTCTATTTCTCTTGCTCTAGCTCTGTCTCCATCTTTATTTGATACTCTTTCACTCTAACTCATGTTTCTCTGTATCGTTCTCTTTCTCTCCCCCCTTCGTTCTATTGAAATTTTTGTGTACTTACCTCGGTTCTTTCTCTCCCACCCTCCGTGCTCTTTGTCTATCGTTCCGTTGCACTAACTGTTTCTTCTTCTTTTTTACCTCTTTTAACTTAATTGTTATTTTAAATAGATTTAGTTTAATTTATTGAGAAATAGATATTTTGTCAATAAACATAGTCTATAACTATATCGTAAATCAATTAGTCACAAGGCTCTCCTTATAAAAAGATGTCTTATGTTTGATGTCTCTCCCTTACATAAAACTAGGTTGTTGATGCTTTAACAATAGAAACTCTTGAACAATTTATTTAGACAATATAAGAAAACCAAAATTATAATTAAGTTTAAATATTACATGAATTTTATACTTTTTTTTTTTATCACAAACAAAGGCATGAGTCTCTAAAATAATTAAATGAGTTTAATCAAATTTGTAAATAAAAGATTTAGTCAAAATCGAACTGCTAAGAAAATGTTAAGAAAAAAATACTAATATATATAATATAGAATTTATTTTTTTAAAAATATTTTATATATACATTTTTTGAAGCTTTTAGATATTAATTTTATTATTTATTTAGAATAATCTCTCAAAAGTTAATATAAATAAATAAGACTTCTCATATAACAAATAACTAAGAAGCTAGTTTTATAAAATATTTTTTAAATGAATACAAGTTCTTTCTTCTCTTATACTTTGTAAGTGAGGCTAACTTAATTTTATGAGAAGGACTAATAATTGCTTCGAGCGTGTTCAAGGCCAATATTTATAAATTTATCTTTAATAAATATTAAGCAAGACATGTTTGAGCTAAATTTTATTTAATATATATATATATATATATATTTACCCCACTACATAAATTTTTTAGGATCACCCATAGCTATGACACTCCATATAGCAACCAAAAATTCCACATTTTTGCTAAAATAGAGCCGTTTATCAAGGTGAACATACAAATCCAAAGAATGAAGATTATTCGATTCTTTGAGTGATTGACAATATGTGAAAAAGCTTAGCCAAAAAAAAAAAAATTTGATCAAAAAATTATTCACATAAATTTAAATATTTTTGCCATGAGAATGAATCAAAAGTAATTAGCTGAATTTATGAATTCAAAACATATAATAAGCACACCAAATATGGTAACAACTTTTATTAGTAATTGCTAACTAGGTTGCATGTTAGTTGGTCACAAGACTTTTTTTATAAAAATTTTATATTTGAGATATTTTATTAATAAAATAAGAATTTTAAAATATTTTTTTTATATAAAATTATAATTATAAATTTAAAAATTAAGATTAAATCTTGATTTTTGAGTTAAAAAAAACTCCCATTAATAATTGGTCTTACCTTTCATAATAGAACTTGTCACAGGCTCCCAACTCGAGAGACCCAGCTAGTAGCAACTAGCAGCCTTTGTTGCTTGTCGAATTCTCCTCAATCTTGGGCAATGAGACAACTGAATTAGACACGTTTCAGCTAAAGAATATAAACTTTTGCCTATGATACTACATGAATATGTCATACTATACTGACGTGANCGCGGCCCGCGATATTTTATGATACGTATGTCATATCACAATAATTTTTATATTTTATTAAATATAAATATAAATATATTTTATTTTATTTTTTAAATAAACTTAAAAATAATTAATTTATATATATATATTATTTATATATTAATTATTTTTTTATTTTATATAATTTATTATATAAATATAAAAAAAAA
>QAOA01005530.1:168731-203335 GCA_003255065.1 Cercis canadensis
AAAAAAATTTAGTCTTTAATCTTCAAACATTTTTAATTAAATCTTTTAATGTTTAAAATATTTTAATGCAAAGACTTTTATTAACTTGATTATCAAACCCTTGATAAGTTGAAGAAATACTTATGCAAAATATAAATCGCTTATGGATTAATAATTGCTCAAAAAATACAAGCACATATAACCTAAACTAGTCCAAACATTTTGTAACAAAAGTTTAGATCACATATTTGTATCTCCATTCCTCATATCTCAAACCAAAAATAAATTATCAAAAGTTGTCAAAACAAAATTAAAAAATTTGTCAATGAATCATGGGTTTAACAATATTTTTTTGATCATATATATAAATCCAAGTATTTGATATGATGAATTTTATTTTTGGCATATACTTTTTAATTTTTTTCTTAGCACATTGCACTCTTATATAACTAAAGAAATTAAAAAAATTGGCCTAAACCATACAAAGAAATCATATTTTACATGGGTGTTTTCTTAGGCCGTGGAAGTAATACATATTAATTTTGGTGGCTTTTTCACATTAATAATGCTATTTTGAATAATCTGTCAAACTCTTATTTATCTCTCCTTACCGTTTATTCTCACGCCCCTTCCCTCTCTCTTTCCTTCTTCGCCTCTCCCTCTCCCTCTCCCTCTCCCTCTCCCTCTCCCTTTATTCTTTTTCTCTATTAATACTCATACTAAAATTTTCTCTCTCCAATTACATTAATTTTTTTTTTAAATTTTGCCCTTATCAAATCCACTATCCCCATTGAATGCTCAATAAAAATACTCTTAATCATAGTCACAAGATTTTTTCGCAAGAAGATGTCTTATATTCAAGGCTTATCATTGACAAAATAAAGATATAAAAATGTTCTTCTACAAGAAGTTACAATTGTAGGTGTTTCGACAACAAGACTCTTTGAGCATTAATGACTCACCCTATATTTGGTAAGTTTAGCTCCATCAAAATGTTGAAATTAGACTATGATTCTTGGGTTACAAAAAAAAAAATACTCTTAATCATTAAAAAAAATTAAACTACCAAATTAATATGCTCTATAAATTAGTGTCATTCAAAAATATATATACACTATCTCTTCACTTATCACTCTATTTTTTTTTCAACCATTTACCAACTTTTCATTTGTTTCTCTTTTTAGGTAAACTTTCCTTTCTTTTTTTTTTTTACAAAATATTTTTTGGCCATTATTTTCCCATTTATTTAGCTTTTTTTTTTTTCTAGGTAGATAATTTTTCTTCTTCTAGAAAATAGAATTTTTTTTATATCCAACAATAATAATAAAAATATATAATTTTATTTATTTAAATATAATGATAAATTTATTCCTCTCAAATTCTAAAATTTAGAAAAATAAAAAATGTGAAAAAACAAAAATTATAATTAGTATGTACTATCATATAACATATATAATATATGGATTTCATAAATTAAGTAAATATATTTAGAAAATTATTATTTTCACATCTACTATTATTAATGCCACACACTCTATTTATTAAAAACTTATTATATAAATAAAATTACTCCTCATATAATAAGATAAGATTTAATTATGATAAACAATTATATCATTTATTTAAATAATCTTACTTTATACTTCATTTAATATGTAAAATTTTTATATTGAATGAGAGTAATTTAGTCCATGTCATATTTGCACATTAAATAAGGTGTAATATTAGTAAAATAGGGTGTGAAATTAGCCTCTTTCATATATTTATTATAAAAATATGTAATTATTATATTTAATTATATAGTTATTATGTTTAAAAAGTGTCAAATATGATAATTAGATAATCACATATTTTATAAATAACAATCAAATATATTAAAAATTAACTATATAATTATGTGATTATCAACCAAAAATTTGATTGTATGATTATAATATTTAGATGTGTATTATTATGTATTAGTGATATGTAATTACTATAGTTAATTATTTTCTCATATGTCAAAAATTAAGAACAATGTTCTTAAATGCTTAAAAATGTAAAATGAAATTGATGAGAGAGAGAGAGAAGGAGGATACGATAAATATATTTTTTATAAATGAAGTACCAAAAGGAGCATGGGTACGAGTTTGAGAGAGAGAGAAGAATCAGATAAATAAAAAGGCTAGTTACGCCATCAATTGAGTGTAAATGGGCTGCAAATTACGCCTTGTGGCAGTGCTTATTGACTGTCAAGAAAATCGGCTCTTTGACCGGTTTTAATTTTTTTTTTAAAAATGCGGCGATTACGATATTTAATTGGGCGGTAACACGTGGTAGCTGTTATGTGCCCAATTTTTTTAAAAAAACACATGGCACCCAAGGTTCAATATATCTGCAAATAATTTCATATTTTTTCACATTTAAGAAAATAGTTTTCAAACAGCAATATTGGTAAGAAAAGCCCAATTTTGGTAGCTTATCTCTTTTTATATCTCATCCCAGATGATTCCAATTATTATTTTTTTACAAAAATTTTCATGCTCTTGTACCTAAGCAATTGCACAACTAAAGATATATGATTATCATATTCTATCTTACCCCTTTTTTGGAATATGTAAGATTGTAGATTAAATTGATTTACGAATGAATTCTTTTATAAAAACTTGTTTAGAACAACATTAATTTATGTATTTAATTTTTAATAATTAATGATAAACATATATAAACATATGTACTAGTTTAATATGGTTGTTTCAAACCTAACATCAACAGTCATACTCATTAAAGTAATTTTGAACCTTGAAACTGAATTAATCAGTGAACCAATAAATTAAATGTTAGAAAGTGCAAGAAAAAATGGTTGAAACATTTGTTTTGGATCAGTTGATATCCCTCAAGTCTTCTCAAGTGATCAAATAACTAAATGTGCAGACTTTTAGCAGTAAAGATTTGTAGCACTAAAAGCTTCAAGGCGAGCAGTTAAGGGCAAGAAGTAATGTAAACTCGATAACATAATTTGCAATGAGATTAGTCATGCTAAGAATGTAGCCAACCCGCACCTGCCATAAGGAGTACAAACCCCAATTCAAACCCTTCTACTTCCCCTTTCCACCTACTCCCTCCCTCCACCAAAATTGTACGGGTGAGCTTGCTTCTTGCAGCGCTCACAACTTTTAAGACGCCAGTTCTGCTGCTGCTTGAAGCTCTTCAAACTACCTGCTCAAATTGCTTGTTTATCATATCAGTACTCAAGTCCCAAAAGAAAAGAGATCACATTCACCAGGAAACTTACCTGGTTAAATCCATCCCAGTTGTTCACAGCTCATCGTGCTTTTGTGGTTGTTCCTTATTCATCAATTCTAGCTTGTGTTGTAATTCCTATAATATTTCACCATTAAACCAACGATACCAGATATTCAAAGGAAGAAACTAAGAGATAAGGACAAAGTTTTTTAGTGCATAACTAAAGATACCTTAAGCTTTTCCTCTTGGCAAAGGGTTGGGGTAGATAATAAAGCTACATATCTATCATGAGGTCCATGACCAAATCAACAATGAGAAAAATGCACAGAAGCATCAGATATAGAGAAAGTGGGGGTGGAAATTTTTTTTTTTTTGGGGGGTGGGGTGGGGGGGTGGTGGTTGGGGAGAAGAATAAAGAGTATTCCTTACTCGCAACGGCTTGGTTCATCTACATCAGTAATCTCATTTTTCAACCCGCATTTTAGCTTGACCTGTTTAAAACACAACCATTAATCACGAAGAGGTCTACAAATGTGAACTTTTAAGTTTCTATTTCCATGGGCAACTCCACTGTTTTGTTTTTGTTTTGCCGCAACACAGCAAACCTCCCAACCCCAGGACCAGGAGGCACTACTTAATCTATTGATATACCCTCATGAATTATATTTATATAATACGCTTTTACATCTAACCCACTGAATCTAATCATTTAAAAATGAACAAAGACAAAAAGGAGTCTAACCAAAATTGTAAGAAACAACAGCAAAACATTATGTTAAAACATAAAAACTACCTTCAAACTCCTATCAGGCCCATTCCAGCATTTATCGCCATTAGAAAAAATCATTACCTTGTAAGAGTCCTCAAATTTGTCCCAGTGCCTGTTAAACAATGAAAAATCAATTATATTTGTCTTTAGTCTTCACCATTTAGTGCTAGCATTCTTTTTGAATAGGAGAACAGCAGTCCCAAGTAATTTGAAGAATACAGAAGAACTGGCGGCTGGTTCTTAGCATAAATTCCATGGTATGGTAATGATAAACTAGTTCCCTCCCTTCCCAGAAAAAAGAATAGAAAGGAGAGCTATGTAGAATTAAAAATATAGCCTCTTAATACTTAACAGGTGGCAGTTCAACTAAGAAAGAACCTGCAAGGCTATAAACTAAGGAACAGAATTTAACCAATACCTACCCCAAACGAGTGGTGGTATAGCCCTCTTCCTGAGAAGCCTGTTTATAGGGACAGACTTTGTAAGTGTACCTGAACCAAAATTTTCATTTCCCTAAAGTGAGATAATTGGAGATATCATAATTGCAGCTTCACAAAAATGCCAAATACAATATAAAAGGAATATAAACCAGTAGAAGAGAGAGAATGTAACTTGTTCTCTTTGCCCTCAAAACAACGATCATAGAAAGAATAGAACTCCTTCTCTGGACCTGCAATATTAATAATTTACCTAAGTTATTTCAAGTCAGTGCCATAACTTATCTTCTCTTATCCAAATTCCACAACAATGAAAAAGGTGACCAAAGTCATACTAACCAAAATCATGCTTTAGCTTTTGTGTCAAACTTGATATTCTTGACTGCATTTTAGACAATTTGGCACTTGATTGGTCATATTCCTTGCGTATGTGAGCAGCATCTAAAGAAGCCAAAGAGGAAGGCATGAGATGTATATATATATATATATATATATGTATGTATGTATGTATGTATATACACATAAAAACATTATTGTGTACCTGACTGGTTAACTGGAGTCTGGAATAAATGAACAGCCTGGAAAATGTTGCGTACAGTTCTCTGTATTTTCTCTAGCCAAGAAGGATTTTCTGTTGCGGTGTCATCTGCAATTTAGTTTGCATTATCTTATCATAAGTCCAGTCATGTAGCAAAATTTAGATAAAACAATTTGCATGAATTGCTGTTACAAACCAGACAAATCTGGTGCAGTATCACTGTCAGAGTTGTATGAGGAACTATGGTCATCATGCTCCTCCTGTCTAACGTCTTCATAAATTTCATCTTCTATATCTTCATCATCATATCTGCGGCTGTCATCATCAGCTTCAGAAGCATAGCCTTCATATTCCTCATGATCTGTCTCCTTTGAAAGATCTTCATTACCCTCTTGTGTAGCATCAGCTACCTTGCTTGGCTTATCGGGATTTTCTCCTGTCCAACGGGAAGCAACAAGCCGGCCCAGCTCTTCCTTTGACAATCCCTCAGTATTTTCAGATGCATAATTCCCCTAAGGTATTGCATGACCACAAAATTAAGAGCAACACAATATGACAAGTGGAGGAAAACTCAAGTTCAAGATATTTCTGTATTAAAATTTTACAAGAACCGAAAGAATGCAGGACTTCAAGCGAATTTAACGGGTAATACAAGAAAGAAGGCAATCTCCTAAGTCCTGAGATAGGTTATTAAATTTCAAAAAATTTGTCACATATAACTGCAAAAACATCTATCAAGGCCAACTTGAACACTATGAATTTAGTTATTTGCTACACATTCACAATCTTCTTTCTGCAAAAATTAACTTGGAAAATACCCAGCAGTTCATATATAAAAATTTATATATACAATGAGAATTGAAGATATGACTTGAAACAGATAATAAATATGTGACTTAATCCTGACCTTATGTTAAAGATTGTTAGCTTTGATTATTTTCAATGCTTATGTCATTGACTACAAAATACTGACATCAAACAACTAGGATTATTAGATACAAGCCAAAGTCAAATGATGTACTCTAGCCACTGAGGTCGTCTTTATGCATAATCACTCCCTTTGTCCCACATGCCGAAGTCTAAAAGTTTATATTTGCAACATAATTGAACCAAGTTATGCTTCCATGATGAATGACTGGATAAATTAATAGAAGGAAACACAATTTCAAAATATTACGACAAGATAAATTAGAAATCTATCAAGAACCAATTCAACCAAAAAGCTTAAGCTGTTAATTGCTAGTCCAAGAACAATTTCTATCTCTAACACACCCCCTGAAGTGAAAGCCCTTTGGCCTTGAAGCATGAATAAAACGGAAGTCCACCACTACCTTGGGGTGGAATTTAATTTCATTAGGAGAATCAAACTCTAGACCACTTAGTCAAAAAGATTCTGAATTAATTCAACCTAAAAGGTTCAGCTATTAAGTGCAAATCCCTATCAGCAACTTAAGTGTGCAAAAACTTCAACGTGGACATACTATTAAAATGACAATAGAGAATAGCTTGTGGAAAGCGAAATTCTGAAACAAGTCACAATCTAGGTGGGATTCCAAATTATTAATAAAAGTTCATCTACATATATCCAATAAGCTGTTTACAGAATCATTGCAATTTAAGTTCAATCCTGAAGAGTGGAAAGAGATCTTCAGAAAGCGAGTTTTTGTGATCCAATGAAGAATCAAGCCAACAGTTTTACTGCTGCTATTCGGTATTTACGAAGAATTATAATCATTCTAACCCTTAAGGCCTCAAGTCAAGAATCTTCATTCACATATAATTTATCTAGATGTTCCAAATTAATGAGCATCATTCAAGGCATTACTTAGCAAATTAGTCCTGTTCCCATTAATTCCTAGTCATAAAGGAAGAAGATCCTCTTTGTTCAACAATGGTAGAAAATTTACAGTCATAGGTGTAATGTGGCATAGCTGAACACAATAGGTATGCATATGCACAAATGAAGGCAGCATTAAAGGCCACTACACTCATTTTTCTAGTTTCTGTAAAAGATATAATCTATTGTCATAAAAAGATAATTTATTGGAGTATCATGAAATAATAACCTATATGACAGGAAAAGCCTCCAACAATGGCTGTTTACAAACCAATGATATCAGTAAAGTGACCAAGCAGCAGAAACCAGTTGAAGTATGCTATTATGAGAGGAAAGCAAAGTATGAGTAAATTTTAAACAATGCTATTATATGGACATACTGTATTGATGACTTCATCAGAAGATTCCTTCCTTTCATCCTTAAGATTGGTTTCAGATTCAACAGAAATTTCTCCCTTATCTACCACTTCATTCTACATTGAGAGGGGAAAAAATAACATTTAAGCAAGTTGCAAGCCACTTCAGTCAACACAAATTCTGAAGGGGAAAAAGAAACACTGCAATTCACCAAGTTTTTATTCACCTCTTCTGCTTCCGTAGGCAATGATCTTTCACTTCCAGCAATATTAGCAGATGCATCAATAAGTATATCTGCTAATTTGTCGTCCTCTGCTGCATCCTATAAGAAAGCTTTGAATGTAAAAATAAAAGAAATAAAGCACCTACCACATAATGGGCCAGTGAACAATGATCATAGATGAAATATGTTAGGATAGAAGTACAGTGAAAGGCAGAATTTGCTGCAATATTGGATGATTGGGAAATTATCATTGTTAAATTGTTGTTTTCAAGATTGCAAACACATAATTGAAAAACAAAGATGAGACAACTTCTTTGAATATATATATTTACATGTTATTTTGAGCTACAGATAATTACCATTACATAAAGAAACATGCCAGGGTACACAAAGTGCCTCCTTTGTTTGACACACTAAACACCACATTAATGTCTTCAAAAGCAGAATAAAATTCTTGAGAATAGCAGATTCTAATGGCACAGCCAAGTTTTGACACCAAAAAAGATAAACAAACACACAAACCTGATCTCCAGGAGAATCATCCAGAAGTCCAATGTTATCATGGTCAGTTGCCACAGCATTATCTTCACCATTAGACTGCTTCCCAGCTTCATTTCCATGCCCTGTATCTTCTTCATCCGCTTTAAATGTCCCACTGTTAGCTTTCTTCTCAGCCTCCTTTTTCTGCTTCTCTTCCTTTTCCTTCTGTAAACGTTCCTTCTCCTCTGCCTTTTCTATTTGTTCTTTACGCTCTGCAGCAAAGAGCAATTACTCTATTCATTCTACCATAGAATCATCTTAAATATACTTATTAAATGCTTTTACACCCTGAATCTTTGCATCAGCTAGACGACCAATAAGCTTATAGAACTACAGAATAAGTAAGTTATCATCAGAAATGCACAATAAACAGAAAGAAAAAAAGGTGCATAACTTAGGCCCCCTTATTTAAGGGCTTACATAAAAAGGTCTTATGTGAGAAGCTCTTATACAATGAGCTTCTTTTAAATTAAGTTATTTTGTGCTTGGATATACAATTGGAGAAATGCTTTTAAAATCAAAAAAGTGGAGAAGATTGGCCATTAGGCTTTGGCAGAATTTTCACTATCATTTGGGGATATTTTTGTCCTAATTTTTTTTCAAAACAGTTACTGGTTAAGCTGTTATGAGCTTCCACAAGGGCCTTTTCCTAGAAGCTCTAAAAAATAGCTTCATAAAATAAGATAAAATCAGCTTTTTGGAGGTAATAAGCTGTTTACATAAGCTTATCCAAACACAATTTTATCTGCATATAAGTACTTATGCTAGTAGAGAAGCTCCAATAAGTCATAAGCTATGCTATCAAAACGTGTCCTTAGTACTGTTGTTGACAAAGTGGTGAGCTGAAACCATCATTGAAACAACCATATATACCATAAATACAAATGTATGAGTGTCATTGATAGATTCTTTTATAATGATGCAGTTTAACGTATCCTAAGAAAGCATTCACAAGTACAGGGTAGAACAGGAGAGTGATACCTTTTAGCTGTTTCACAATCCCTTTTAGTATACTTTCTTCTTCTTTCAATTTTAAGAGTTCTGCCTCATCTTTCGCAAGAGCTAGCTTTGCTTGTTCAACTTCTTGCTTTCGCAAAGTGACTCCCTCTTGATATGTGGCAATCTTTCTTTTCAGTTTATCTCGAGCAACTTTACCAGCCTCCCAGCAAGTATTTGGGCACTTTACTTTACCATCATATTCATCACTTCCATCACAGCAATCTAAACATTATGAAAAAACAATTACTAAAGAGTTAACAAATTAGAAGAATCCACAGATCCTAACTACAAACCAGTAATTTATTACATAAGAATGATTATTTGTTTTAACTTCATGAAACAGACTAACATTTATTATTTCATTTGAAAGAAAATAAAAGGAAAAGATCTTTGGTAGGTAAGGTGCATCAACCCAATAGTAGACTAAATACAAAGTTTTTAGGATTTTCGAGCAAATGCAATATGTATTGGCGTGGGACCAAAAGTTCAAAGCAAAAGGTGCATTCACCATACTGATCAAAATTGCTAATGTGAACATATAAGTCTTTTATCCCAAAAAGAAAAAAAATATTGAACATATAAGCCATTAATGGTTTATAAACCACAAGTTCATTGAAAACATATCAAAAGCTTAGTAAAGATTTTGCATGCAGATCAGCTTCCATCATTTTCTCCATCAGCATCACTATGGATATTTATGTTATAGACTTCCTTATCATTGCCAGTGAGAATAACTTGGATAAAATGCAAAATTCCCATAAGTCGAAAATTTTGGCAATAGATGGTAAGAAGCTTAGTTTGTGATTCCAAAAGAAGGCATATTTTCACATCCTTCTACAGTTCCATTTCTATATCAGTTGGACCTTGTTTGCTTTTATATTGATCAAGTTTGAATTTCTTCTTCTATATTTCTTTTCCTTATTTTCTGGTTTTAGGTTTTATTTTCGAGGTAGGGTGTTCATCGCATTCTGGCTTAATGAATGACCAAATCGTTGGACTATGCACAAAGAGGCCACGCAGCCTAGCCAAAATGAAAGCTAGAAAAGTCATATGAGATAATAAAAAAGGTTTAACATCAAGAACCTAAAATTCAAGTTTTCTAGCACCAAGTTCATGATATTGATTGGACACAGATTAAGGCTCAATTTGGTATTGCTTGTGCTTTTCAAAAGCTACTTCTATAAGTTGATGATTAAAGTTATAATAAATAAATACATCAATGGTATTTCATTAAAGTTTTTTGAAAATGTTTATGAACACACAAAATGTCACTAACATTTATTTGTTGTACGTAATATTATAAACTTTTAGAAGCAGATTTTGAAAAGCACAAATAATACAAACCAACCCTAAGCTTTCAGATCGAGTGGTCCCTAAAATACTATTAGAACCTCCTCTTTCCCAAGTAGAACAAAGTTTGAAAATTAAGCTCTCCCATTCATATAATCATATTTTCCTACAAACTCTAACTAATGTAAGTAACACTTGTTCTATGCTGATGCTTTTAAAATAGGCTTGTTCATGAAGGAGTGTGTGGAAGCTTAAACCCCACCCTTTGACTTAAACAACTATTTATCATTTATTGATACTGGCAGAGTGTTGACTTTTTCCATAAGCATAACTTGGATTAAAAAACAAAAACCATTCTGGATTATTCATTTTAAGAAGAGTGATCATTCCATTTTTCAGATATTAAAGTCTCATAAATAACAATTTTAAGTAAATTATTTTATCCATTAACATAGTTTAGCACAACTTTCCAAAAAGTACATAAAAGAGTGTTAGCAGGAAAAGCCAATGAATATGAGTTTAAAGGAAGACACATTATATAAAGCGCCAAGGAGTTGCGTTGCATGGTAAGTCTACTTACCACATATTCCATCGTTCACTCTAGACGAAAATATGAAAATTGGGATATGTCCTGCATTTTGACAATAGAATTTTCCACCTGGACATGCTGATGTACCTGCAATCCATGTAATAAACATTCAACAAACATGAAGCAAAGGGATTTAATGATAGGGAAAGGACTGGAAGCAACATGTTAGGTGTTCCAATTAATTTCATAAACAGCAGAGGATCCAACATTTTTAACAAAATAAAATGAATGTGAGAATAAGCAAATTAGTAAAAACCTATGAGATTGAAATGAAAAAAGAAAAAAAGTAAAATGAGGGGAACAGAAGAGACCAGGCTCATCGGTGCCATCAGGGCAATCACAGAAATCATCATTGAGCTGGGCTTTGGTGAATTTCTTGGATCCGTCTTTACATTTTATTACATCCGACGATTTGTAATACTTGTCATCTGTGTGTTCAAACAAAAGAAACACACCCATTTAGAAATAACGTTGGAAAAAAGAAAAAAGAAAAAGCAAAAAAATGAATAAATTATTGTCTGAATTGCTGTTAAGTTGGACCTTCAGGAGCAATTCCAAGGAATGGGTCTTTTGGTTTTGAAGAAGAAGATACTGATCTAACAAAAAACGGAGTTACACAGAACAGGCACAAGGCAAGAGCACTGAGCAAGATTCGCAGCTTCATCTTCTGCCAAACAAACGTAAACTATTTCTCAACGTACTGGAATGGAACCTCTTAATAATCTGCCAACTGAAATCCAAACATACGCACAGCACACTCGAACGAGACACAGAGAGAGAGCTGGGACTTCTCACTTCCTGACCGTAGTGACGGCCGGTGATGAGAGCTGCCAATTAATTTTTGAAGAGAAGACGGCCGACTCAGAACGATGCCGTTTAGGGTGTAACGATGTTCAATTAATCTCAGCCGCACTTACTATGATGTGAAACAAGTTCAAGTTCTAGTTCTAGTGAAACGGTGAGTTTTCTTGAAGTTATTGTGGCATGATCTGCATCGTTAATGGACCTTTGTTAAGAATATGCGGGTAAGATTAACTGAAGAAACAGTAGCGCAGTATACCATCACCCTTGACCTCGAGTTGTCACTCACTATGTCTGTAAGAAATAAGAAATAAGAAATAAGAAATAAGAAATAAGAAATAAGAAATAAGAAATAAGAAATAAGAAATAAGAAGTAAGAAGTAAGAGGAGGGAAGATATTTATTTATTTGCAATTATCTTACCACACCATCACTTCTGTTAACGCTCTTGCCTCTTGCTAATAGTTGCTAGCTTGGAACTTGAAGAATCAAAGCGGCAATGGAGGGAAGCTCGCTTCTTCATTCTCTTTCATCTTCTTCTGCAAGGCCTACTTACTTTAAGCCACACCCACAATTCAATATAAACCTACAACGCCCTTATTTCTATTCTTCGTCTTGTGTGGGAAAGTATCGTTACCTTATCTTTATCCCAAAATTCTTACCTAAACCCAACAACAATAAAAATTCAGCGCCCCAAACCAGCTCTCGAAGCTCTCTAGGCACTTGTGCATTTGCACTCCAACAAGCTTTAGATAAATCCCATGATTCTTTATCCACAATGTCTCCCAGAGAAATGTTACCCAAGATTGATAAAAGTGGCAGGTTTTGCAGTCCTAGAGCTGCCAGAGAACTCGCCTTGTAAACTCTTCATTCCAACCTATATTTCATTGTTCTTGTTGCTTTCTTATGTATATTCTTGTTTCTCTGGAAAAGTTATGAGCATAAATAAAAAGAGAAAAGGTTAAACGAAAATGGCTTCTTTTCAATTGTCACCTTTGTTAAGCAAAACTTTGGGGTACAGGTCAATGATTTACGCAGCATGCTTGGAAGGGTCCGACCCAGTTCGTCTATTTGAGAAACGCATCAACGCGCGGCGAGGTAACGGTCCCCATTGGGTTTCTTCCATATAAATTGTGAATTGTGAATTCTTGGGTCAAGGCCTGTAATTAAGTGTTGTATTCAAAGCTGTTATTGCATTTATGTTCAGAGCCTGGCTATGAATTTGACAAGGACAAGTTATTGGAATATAATCATATGAGCTTTGGAGGGCCACCTGTCACTGTTGAATCAGTTGAAGAAGCAAATGAACTTCTGAAGAACAATGAAAAGGAGTCTGCCATTGGTAACAATAGATCATCCTTTTTTCTAAACAAAAATAAATTTGTTGCAGTTGTTTGAAATTTTCTAGAAAGTAGGAAGTGGACTAAAATATAATCAAAATAGTTTACCAAATCTTTTGCTAGCATGCAAAGTGGCTCCCTCACTGCTTCATTGAAATAGTTTGTGAGCAATTACTGGTGTACTGTCAATTTGATTTGCCGTGTCAAGTTGCAATTGCATCAAAGTCAACAGCTGATTAGGCAACTTAAGTTTCTCTTTTCTTTGTCCACTGGAGGCTACACAACAGAGTGTAGCCTATCCCGTCCCAAAATCCCACCCCACCCACTCCCAATGGAATTTGAACATAGGACCTCCATGATTGAGTACTAAGTGTTCAACCATTGGGGTGTCCCTTGAGGACTCAACTTAAGTTTCTCTTACCACTAGGATTTATAGCTGGCATCAGTAGCAAACAATATTAGCTTTCAGTTTGATTCGAGATTAGAAGTTGTAGCATGTTCATGTTACTAGGATTTAGTAAATATCGAACTTATGCTTTCATAAACATGAAATGAGGAAATGTGTAATAAGTATCAATTTTCTTGGTCAATAGTGCAGGAGTTTGGTTGTCTAGCAATATGATGTTCAAAGTTGGCCTTTGAAATGAATGTTTCTTTGGTTTAATTATATAAGCTCAAGGGTTTTTTTGTAGTGACGAAGTTGTAAAACCCCTTTGCAAGAAACGATTTACCCACTTAAGGACTAGGATGAATGTTAAACCATTATATATTGTGATAGTATGCATATTAAGCCAGATTTCTATTAACAGCTTTCTAGATCAAGCAACTTCTATCATGTAAGAGCCTTATAATTTATGATATCATAGCTATCATAAATTTGGTACAGCCTTCTAAATTGTGTGACTTCCCTTTTGATAAAAGAAGTAAGAACTCCATGTGGATATGTGCTGCGTAAAATTTTTAGTTCTAAAGCATTTATTATCTGCTCAGTTTCATTTTTCTTTTCTAACTACTATGTCTAGACTGGTATAAATCTTTTATGTTCTGTATACAGAAGCAGAAGTCCTTGCAGCCCCTCCAAAGCTAGTATATAGCAAACTGATTTTGAGGTAAAGCCTTTGCATTGAATGCATGCATTAAAGTTAAACTGGCAACTAACTCTTGTCATCCCCCATTATTTTTCTTCCTTCTTCCCCTCCCCCAACAGTAAAAGAGTGCATGCTTTTTTGTGTGTGTGAGTCAGTGAGTGACAGAAAAATAGTTGCTCATCATGCTTTATCTGCAGGTTCACAAGGAAGCTTTTGGTTGCAGTTATGGATAGATGGGACAGTCATGTCCTCGTTATTAACAAAGTAGCCCCAGCAAATTGGAAGGTCTGACAAATGTAATATTTATGTGCAAAATTTTAGTTTGAACTTTTGCAAAATTCCATTCATGCAATTTGCAAACATTATTCTTCTCATAGGTGGAAAACTTTCATTTTATTAATATTGCTAAACAAGAGCTATTTATTTATAAATGTTCCATGCCGAATCCCCCTGGAAGGGGCAAAAGTTTATGCTTCTTTACCTCCACTATATCTGTCACCTTTGAGAACATTTCTATTAGCATGTCAATTTTTTTTGTAACTGAGGGAAAAGAGTTAGTGTATGAGTGGGGCAAGGATAAGAAGGACATATGTCTATGCAAAAATTTGTTCCCCCTGAGCTTGCCAGTTCAGAGAGGTGTAACTACCTATTAGTGCTTCTCTCTCCCACTTCCAATTGCCATACACTAAATGAATTTGCAATTTATACTGTTCTATTGTTACTCTCCTACTCTTCTTTTAACTATTCTTTCCTTGAGTTTTCTTTCTTTTTGTGGTCCATATTTGATGACATATGTATTTATGTTCAAACTAACAAGTAAGAAAAATATAAATAATAAACATTTTGCAATGTCTCATATAATATTAGTAGCAGTTTTTCTTTACCTTTGGATATGATGCATTAAAAGTCTATTTATATCCTTTTACTGGTATTATTAGGTTTCTATCAGAAAAAAATATGTATATATATTACTAGGTTTGAATGACCTTTATCGAGAGGAGTACAGTGTCAATGGCTGGGCTTTGTGAGAGATGGCAGCCTTCCCCTTTCATGGAGCCATCCTTTTCCCTGCTCCAGGCATATTTCCCTGCTTCAGTTTAAATCCAAACATGAAGCTCCTCCTATGAATAGGCAAGGAAGCTGGCACCCCAGGCAGATTACCATTATTTTGACCAAAGATTATGATCATTTTGATTTGATCGCTTAGTTCTACTCCTCACCTACTTCTTAATAAACGTGCACTAAATGTGTTGAATTTAGAACACTTGCTTATCAACAGTCACATTACATATTGTCTATTGATACGTTTCAGAATGAGCCAGCAAGTAGGATTTTGGAGCTTTCTATTCTTCACTTAGCGATGTCTGAAATGGCAGTGCTAGGAACAAGGCACCAAATTGTCATTAATGAGGTATTTCTTCTTTCTTATTAATTCCCATCATGGTCGCCGTTTTTGTTTTTCTGTTTTGGCTAAACTACTATTTTAGTCCTTGTAATTTGCTAGTTTCAATTTGGTGTTGAACTTTCAATTGTGAGGATTTTTATTACTGTATTTTTCTCACAATGTGCATGTAGTCCCTTGGTTGGTTGTTGCTTCACAGCTGCTAGAAATTAACTGATTTTATTTTTTTAACTCTAAAATATAACCAAAAAGGAAATATTGTATTGTTCCCTACATGTGGCACTAACTCACCATTGATTGAAGTCTTCTGGGTTTCAAAACAAAGGAATTGGAGCAAATCTAGAAACTGTGCAATGTTAGGGTTGGGATTTATTTGCCGACGTGGGTTTCACAGCATGGTAGTAAGATGTATAATGAGTTATATTTCAGTGAACTGTTAATAAATATGTCAAATCAATTAATTTCAATGAAAGGACTCTTGTGCACCTTGTAAGAAAATACTTGAGCCAGATTGACACAATTAAAAGCTTGTAAAGCAAACAGAGACTTGAAATACAATAAAAATGTAGTTTAGCTTCATTTTTGTTTTATTGTTTCTGGAGCAGGAGGGGAATGAGATGGGAGATTGTTGGTGCAGTAATTTACTTATATCTCATGTACATGGTTGTTTTGAAGGCAGTGGATCTCGCTAAACGGTTTTGTGATGGAGCAGCCCCTCGTATCATTAATGGGTGTCTCCGGACTTTTGTCAAAGATCTGGAACAAACTAGATTTGCTGAGGCATCGGAAAGTAAACAGCCAGAGTTTAGTTGATCTATCTGCTTATATTTCCTTTGGTTACTGCTTTTTGCCTTATGATATTAGAAAATCCTCAAGAGTATTCCACCAATATCAGTGAAGGTGGTTTGAGAAATCAGATAAATTTTCTTGTCTTAGATTCTAAATTTATTACAGGGAGGAGGGTCTGAGACTGAAACTGCTGGTTATACCGAACCATGAAATATTGTACTATGTATATGTTGTTGTAATATATATTTGTCTTTAACCTATATAACTATTCAATACTTCTATGTATGCAGATGCATATTCCACATATTGGTATCATTTCTGCACATTACCACCATAAAAATCTCAACTTTCCCTATCCATTAACCCTTAAATTGGAGAATAATTGTTAAAGCACAACCTTTTCTGTCTTCTTTTCTCCAGTTCTCCCTGATAACTTTTTTACTTCTGAAGAAGGCGCGTGTGCCCTTGACTAGAGTTGTGTCAATTGCTACGAGTCAAGCATTCATAGCTCATTCTCGCAAGCTCAATGGTATCCCTTAGTTCTTATGGAATCTTTTATTCCTAGATTTGGTACACAATTTATAAAAACATTATCGGAAATCAATTTTTAGCCAATTTCCCATGAAAACTTTCCCACCCAAGATGGGAGAATGTTTTTTTCAATAATAATCTGCGGCTTTGGTGAGATAAGTTTTGAAATTAACAATTTCCTATAGACAAACACCCATTAATTTTAAAAATGAATAGTGATATATTCACATTTAAATAATTATGCATCTTTTATATTTGTGCACATAGTTATTGGACTCATTAAAACTCAAACTATACTTACTCTAACTCACTTAATTGTTTTTACTAGAATTTTGACTTTTTGGTATTTACTGAAAATTATCAACCTTATTTTTATTTTTTATTTTTTTACACCTAAGGTATTTATACATATTTTAGATATGAGACTAATCTCTGTTTGGGACGGGAGCAATAATCGGTAAATCTCTTCTAATAAATGCAACTTAAAGAATTTAAACTCAGGACTTTTAATTTAAAACACCTTAGAACTTAACTTGCTTTTACTAAATCAACACCTTGTTAGTATAAATCCTTTTTGTTAGAATAGTGATTGTTGTGCACTTAAACATAAAAAGGCCTAAAAAATTTGATTGGTACACAAAAATGTTTAAGTAATTTTAATGTGAATCTAGTTAAATTTTTTTTTACCAATGGATATATAAATTTTAAATTTTAAACTAATGATATGAAGAAATAAAAATTTTAACTTGGAACTTTAATTTTTTAATAAATCTCTTTTGCTTGTTTTAGTTAAAATTAAAGTTGACAATGATAATAAAATCATTTTGTGAGTTTCATATTCAAACTTAAAGTTATAATTAAAAATACTAAAAAAAGGTTAAAATTAAAGTTGATACAATAAAATTCCGATGTCAAATATATTCACTAGTGTATAGAATATGTGAATTTATAGGTCGGCAAAAATTGAGACGGTGAAGACGTGGCTTCTCACAATTGGGATATGATAAACATCGTTGTCAGTCGTAGTGAGAATAGCATTGCCATTCTACATTCCCCGGATACCCTTGAGCGCGGGGATGAGCTTAGGGTTAAAGGGAAGGTTAATTTAGGGATATATAAATAGGGTTGGGTGGCCTAGATAGAGAGACAACGCAAGGAACGCCTCCATAAGCTCCCAGATCATTCGAGACTCCTTTTTCCTCTCTTGCTCTGCACAAACTCTCTCCTTTTAAAGCCTCCCATACAAATTTCTTTGCCTCCTCGCCTCTCCTATCTATAAAACACGCTTGCTTTCAAAATCTTCCCGCTCTAAACAGTCATCCTTTCTTGCTCAATTCAGTTCTTCCTCAACAATTCCCAGATCTGCACAACCGAATTCCCTAATCCAAGAAACCCTAACTTTCTGGCAATTTGCGAAAAGGTCTGAAATCGTTGAGATTATCTCTTTTTCTTAGATTCCTCCTGCTAATAACCTTAAGATTCTCGTCAATCGTTTAGCTTTCAAGCAATAATCTTCCCTCGGGTTGGAGCTGATATTAACTTTGTAATACGAGATCTAAATGGGTTATATTTATGTCCTCAGAGGGGTTTATTTTATCCATGACTGCTGATTCCTGGATATCTGATTTTGTTTTCTTTTTTGCCGTATCTGATTCTGGGAAAATTTTCCTCGAGTATTTTCTTTTATTGAAAAGTATGTCTATTAGTGACTATAGTCTAATATCTATCTATATTTCGGAAATAAACCTTTATTGTTTTTGACAACAACCCTTTTCTCTTCTTTGGAAAGGGTTTCTTTTTTTGAGCTAAGACTTGTTTTTTTTTTTTTTTTTTTTNTTTTTTCTGAAAAAACAACTTCCTCTAGTTTAAATCTTTCTGAGAAAAATGAGGGGCCGGTACTAATTACTCTGAAACATGGCGCTTTATAGATCGGCAACATTGTCAGTGGACTAGTCATTGAAGCATTTACTATTAAATAAGAATGGCCGATCAAGTATTGGAAGGGAGCCAACCGGTAGATCTAAAGAAGCACCCTTCTGGGATCGTACCTACCCTCCAGTGAGTACTTACCCGTTTTTAAGTATTTACTCCTTTACAGTACCGCTTGATGGATGGATTGCTTGAGATACATGTGCGTTTTGCTTCAACGGGTAATGTGACAGTTTTGAGATGTGGGTTAACTGTGTTGTAACCAGAAATTGACCCGATATTGTCAACGAAGAGATGTTCTATGGTGGTGGTTTTTTCTAATATATTTTCTCCTGATAGTTCAGATGCTTCATTTGTGCTGTAACTGATACTGAGAAATTTAACTCGTATTGTTTTTCTCTCTTGGAGAAGCATGTTTATTTATTTGTTTGAACCGGGCGTTACCCCGTGGTTTTATGAGAGTCAAATCAACTAGGTTTACGATAAGTTGGGGTAAAAAGCTTTCGTAGTCAATATCCCTTTATTTTATCTCATGAATGTAACCAGAAACAGTCCTCTTTAGCTGTACTTGCAAAAGGTCCGTCTCCTTTCCCATGTTTGTAGATACATTCACATACCCAAACAAAGCAGGCTTTAGCATCTTGTAATTTTGCACCCATGCTAGGTTCCAGCCTTGCAAACTTGAGCTTTGCCGACCTATCCTTGAAGCACAAACTGATGATATCAGAGAGTAGAAAATTGATACATCAACAACTTACAGTTCTGGTGTTTGTGGTGAATTGCAAATGGAACATCTTCCTAATTGTAATCAATGTGGAAGGTCCTTTAAGAGGCTATTTATATCCTCAATTTTTCCAAAGGAAGAATTTTTTTTTTGTTTTGTTTTGTTTTGGTTTGGTTTTCAGTCTTCATTTTGTTGAATATTGTCCTTAAATTGTAAAATTCTGATTGCAAATATAAGATACCAAGTACTGCAAATTTATTGCAGGTTATACTCCTTGGATATTAAAAAACGTTATCTGGTTCTCTTTCAAATACTCTATGCATATGTTGATTAAAACTGTCATGGTTCCTGTTCGGTGGTTGCAGCTGCTAGTATTAGTGATACTGCCCTTTAGTTAAGTTTTCTTGTCCCAGTTAAGCATTTCAACCATCAAAGTTCAATGAATTACTTCTCATAAACATTTAATTTTCACACCCTCTTTTCACATCACACTCACACCTTCTCTTCCATGTTAGATTTTAGTATTAATTATCACTTTTTTCTATAAAATATTATTAAATATCACAGATTTATTTTTAATGTTAAATCAACAGTGCAAGTTGACTTATCCTTATTAAGAAGTAAATTATGCCCCACAGCCAACCGCAATCTGTTATATCACTTTCCAGATGGAAGTCTCTGTTTGTTTATGTGTTCCTTTAGATGAATTAGAAACACATGCTCAAAAGATTTTTTCTTTTTTGGTAAAAAAATTCAAGACTATTTGTTAGACTACCTTTGCTCCTATTTACATTGGAATGTTCTAATAAAGTATGCTTTTTGTACTTGCAGGAATATTGTGTCAACAGTCAATTTGGATTGTAAGTTGGACCTTAAAGCAATTGCACTTCAAGCTCGTAATGCAGAGTACAATCCCAAGGCAAGTATTCATTTTTGACAGTGAACACTCAAATACATGCTTATGTGCATTTGCATTTCACATGGTGTTTTTTGGTTTTGCATCGCAAGTATAACGAGAGTTGACTAGGTGATTGTTTAGTTGTTTCTTATATATCAGTTAAACTGACTATTTCTTTCTAAAATTGTAGTGGTTATATCTGTTCTAGAGAAGCTTAGTTTATATAAGATTTTATTTAACATCACTATGGATATCCATTACTTATGAAACTCATCTGTTGTCTGAATTCAGTAACAAACATATAATATATGTATGTCATGTTAAATTGATAGTTCATATGCAGTGCTGATGTTTTTGTAATGTGATTCTTTGCAGCGTTTTGCTGCTGTTATTATGAGGATTAGGGAACCAAAAACAACTGCGCTTATCTTTGCATCTGGGAAGATGGTATGTTCCTTTGTAGCACCTGGTACCATTTATATAAGTGCATGTCATTGTTATTTTCAACATTTTGACTCAGATAACAAGTTGGTGAAGTTATACTTTCGTTTTTACTTGTCTGCTGCTTGTCTTGAATTCCTTCTTCCTCTCCCCTTATTTTAATTTATTACTAAGATAAGATCAGAGGACAGGGAAGTAGTGTGCATTAGATACCATCGTTCTGTATAGAATTCAGATTTGTCCATCTGCCACTACCCACTAGTCTAAGTCTTGCTTATGCTGATTTTGGTTTTAGGACTTTTATTGCTTTGCTTTCTTGTAAAAAATAAGTTGATATTGTACACAGTATTTATGCTTGCTAAACTTAATTGGTATGATTAGGTTTGTACTGGAGCTAAGAGTGAGCAACAGTCAAAATTGGCAGCAAGGAAGGTATGCAATTGTTCTTTTCTAATCTCTTTCATCTCATATATTATTAATGTTTCTCAGGCACAGATCCATTAGACTGGGGAACCATGCTATTTGTGGTAGCTTGGTTTTGAGCATATTCATTTGGAGTATAAAAGGCTACTTGCTCATGGAATGAGGGTGGAGTGGTTTAATCACATGTCTATCCTCATATTCACATATTATTTTCTCATTTGGGATTGCAGAAGCATTTCTATTCTCTGAAGTTAATAGTATTTTCTAATTTTAAATTTTACTGCTTCAGTATGCTCGAATTATCCAAAAACTTGGTTTCCCAGCTAAATTTAAGGTACTGCTTCGTTGTGCCTCTATCTTTATCTTCACTGAACTTGTTTCATGTGAAACTGTTTATCTTTTCACACTACATTAGTAGTGATTTATCTGTTAATACCGTTGGCATTGTGTAGGATTTTAAGATTCAGAACATTGTTGGGTCTTGTGACGTCAAGTTCCCCATAAGGCTTGAAGGTCTTGCATATTCCCATGGTGCTTTCTCAAGTGTAAGTGTTGAATGAGTTTTGGTTATCTGTTTTATTTGTGAATTTCTTGGCAAATGTCTTGTTGGAGTAATTTCTGTTGATGTAACACCATTTCTGTTGTCCATGACTTGATGAAAGAGATATTCTTCTTATTTTGTTTTTGGAGGGCCTGTTTGGGATTGTGGTGAGTTTTACATTGTAAGGATAATTCTTGGACAATCATTATTAAGCAATCATGGTTAAATTTTTGGTGACCATCTAACATAATTACTTTGATGTTTCCTTAAATAATTGCGCATATAACTTCAAACTTTGTCTGAAGCACCAAAGTTTTAAGTTTTGGAAACCCATTGTTGACTAATGCAAATGCAGAACATTTCCATGATGGTCAAACAAGTAGGCAGTTTGTGTTTTTTTTCTCCTTCTGAAAAGTATAAGTAAATGCTAATGTGGTCCTACCTAATGCATTACTAAACATATTTTGCGCAGATGATTGAACACATAAAAATGTTTTGAAGGGGACATGGTGAAACTTACTGAGGAGTATCATATCATGCTTCTTATGTGTTAAAAGAAGTGTACATGACCCAAAGGGCCATAGTTAGTTGTGTCTATGCATGCGCAGTTGGATTCCTAATGTCTTTTTATCTACAAGTTTAAGGAATGTAGGATATATGTTGAATTTTTTGTTTCCCTGGTGGTTAGTATGAACCAGAGCTGTTTCCAGGATTAATATATCGTATGAAGCAACCCAAGATAGTCCTGCTTATATTTGTCTCAGGGAAAATTGTTCTTACAGGAGCAAAGGTAATACACTTAGCTAATCCTATATTTTTTAATATTTTTTTTTTTTACTGGCTGTTTGCATTATTGATGTAGTTTTTATTACCATTTCTTTAGGTGAGAGATGAAACGTACACAGCCTTTGAGAACATATATCCTGTGCTTACTGAGTTCAGGAAAAACCAGCAATGGTATGGACAATGGCTTTTATTTATTTCACTTTTACATTTGTATTCAGGGAATACAGACTGTCGTAATCATTGGAGTACAATTAATCAACTACAATGTTTCTGCTAATTTTGTCTTGCCATCACTCTGTAGTTTTCCTTTGACACCTCATAATGTATTTACTGTTCTCTGTTGTATATTGTAGAAATGCTGGTGCTACGATTAAAATAATGTAATAACCAAATAGACTGAACATTTTGTTGCTTGTGGTGTTTGTTATATATATATATATGTGTGTGCGTGTGTGTAAGGTTTCTTGTGAACTTATGTCTTATTTGGAAGATTTGCTATTTATGGCAGATTACTGAAGAGCAGCAACAAGATGAATCGTGGCTGTGCAAAGTTTTCTTGCAGAGAAGTTTATGGACCGTGGAACTTGATTGAGCTGTAAATATTAATACAAAGGAGATATCTGGATCGAGATTAATTAAGATGAAAGCCATTACCATTTGTCTTGTTCTCTTTGTTTCCCCTTGGGTTTTGATGTAGTTGAGTGAAAAGCACATTGTCTATTGGTTTGACATGTTAAAAAAGAAAATTATTTGAAAAGGCAGAGAGAGAAAGGGGACAAAACTTACTGGAAATAACATGCTGGGTTCCTTGAACTTTGATTGGGCTTGTCACGCCCTTGTTGGGTACTTAAATACGTGTTTCTACCATTATGGTTCCTTAAAATTCAATTGTAATAGAGAAATTTTGGTCATATCGGCTAGTCTTCACTACTAGATTGTTTATACAAGAAACGCATGAAATCTTTGATCTGTATTCTACTTGTTGAAGTAACGTTGGAGAGTGAGGAGGAGAACAATTCAATGTATTTAAGTACTGACTCATAGATTGAGCAGTAAGCAACTTTTTGAAAACTAGTGGAAAAAAGGTTGGTGAGTGCAGCGAGAACAAGTCAATGCATAGAAAGACTGGTTCATAGATTCAATGGTTATCAATATTGTGAATTCCAGACAGTCATTGAACCAGAGAAGGGGAGTGGAGTGATTCAATTAAGATTGAAGAGAATGGAGTGGTCATGATAAAGTGGTTTAATTGGTTTTGTTTTTTTAACCTTGAGTAATAAAGGGAGAGTAATTAGCACTCTTTGGAAAAGGTTAAGGAGGATTTGAATCCTTGAATTGGGGCATGTCAGTTCTTTGACCCAGAATGTTCATGGAGTCATGAATTGGCATTTTGTTTTTCTCATTAGATAGATTTAGATTTTAAACAAGGATATCGAGAATAGGGGGATTTGGACATAAGACATCAACATTCTTAGCAGGAGTTGTTACTTGTGCGTTTTTGTACCATATTTGTCAACTATTTTATAATTTTAACTTGACTTATTTAACTTTTGTCTGAATATTTTAGATTTAATTAGGGCTATAGTGTATGAAAGTATGAAATTGAGGTTTATGAATAACATTTATCTTTTTATAAGATCTTTAAACTAGTTATCTTGAATGTGCTTGTCATTAACTTAGCATGTTAATATATATATATATATATATATATATATATATATATATATATATATATTGGTAACATTTTTATAATTTTTTATAATATATGGCAAAATTATATAATAATATAACACATTAATTAAATAAATAAGCAAGCAACTTGAAGACAAATTAAACTTGGTGTATATAATTATCTACAGCAACATAAGTGTATAAGCGCAAGGAAAAGGACACTTTAGGTTCTAAATTTTTTAAAAAATATGTATATTTTTGATATAAACTCATATGAAATGATCAAAATATCCCTAAGTGTCGATATAAAATATGATATGGTTATTTTATATATTATGTGATTATTATATTTAAATATAAACAGAATAACTATATATATAAATAAAATGACTATATAATATCAAAGTATTTTGGTCACTTTTCCTTATGCACCTGCTTAAAACTATATTTGTTTCCACCAGAAATTGAGTAGTTGAATTTGCATATCTTGGTGCTCGACGTTTCTTTTTTCCTAGGTTCCCTTAACATGGAGACATAGATGGTCACTTTTCATAACCTCTTCCTTCAACGACCAGACTTGAAACAATATTGTATCCTCCAACATTAGACTGTTTTGAAACATCATTGTTCTTGTTAGTGACATGGGCTGACCTTCTAATTCTGTTCACTTAGAGCCTATCCAAACTTAATTGTCGTTCTTTGAATTCATAAAATTAATTGCTTGTGGGAATACATCAGTAATTGAATATTTAGTACTTCATCGTAAAAATACCATATTCAAATCTCATTGTGAGCGAGTGAGTTTCAATTTTAAGAAAAAATAATTATCCTTATTATGTAACCTCTAATGACAAAAAAAAATAAAATTGGTTGTTCCAATCCCCGAAGATTTTTGAGCGTTCAACAGGTCCCCTTTCCAAATTCACAATCTTTGGCTTCCCTCATAATATAACACCAAATTCAATAATTTAAAGAGCATCGCGGCTGAGTTATTCCAACTTTCAACCTTAGTTTCCCTGTCACCCTTCTCTGCTATTTTCAAGTTAATGTCAGTTGCTATCATTTGCATCAAAACTGGAAACGGAAGTGCGTACGAAACCAGAATTCTAGCTTTGACAGCTGCCATTTCCAGTCTTGATGCAAATGGTAATATTTACCTGAAAATAGCAGAAAACGTGACAGGGAAACTGGTTCTTTGAGCTAGAAACGCCCAGAGAAAGAGAGGACTGACCCTGCAGAAGTTAATGTTCAGGACAATAAATGTGATGGACAACGAACCAACCTAATATTCTAAATTGAGGAAAAAAAATCCCCAATCTGTTATGTCATTGCCAAGTAACCAGAAGAATTATACACAGCATATCACTATTGCGCTCCACTGTAACGAAAACAAAGACACCATGTCATCACATTTTGTCAAGTGAGATAATAGATGTTAGGACCAAAAACTATATTTTACTTGACAAGCCTCTAAAAGCTGACTTCATTTATAAAACATAACAAAACTATATACAAATATAGAAATGAACTTTCAGAAGACATAAAAATGTAATGAAATATGCATAGGGGCATTTGATACATTACTGATATGTAAGGTTGCACACTGACTGTAAATAGTGGATTATCATATGTTAAATTTCTGGATTTGAGGTAAGTTTGATGATGTAAACTTTCTATGTACGGAACTGTGCTTTCTTTATTACTCTCGTTATCAAACATCAAACATTGACAGTTGATCAAATATTAAACCCACGGCTAAAATGTAGAGGCATCAGTTTGGACACCTTATCCTATATGAGAACTACAACTAGAGGCCATTCCCCTCAAATCTTTCAGTTTACCAGCGAAGAGATTGAAGACATGAGCATCATTATTTTGCTGATTTCAATTTTTCACATTGAGTGCAAGATGGCATGAGGGATTTGAGTTTTGTCCAAACTTAACAATCTGCATCGCTTGCCATGTAGACTAAGAAGATTCTGATGATGGCAACAAGATCATATAGAGTGCAAAATAAAAGTGGTTACTCTCATTAGTAGCCCACGGTTGATTTAATTGCATCCAATATCTGCATTAAAAGGTGAACAAAAAACTTGTATTAGTCAATATAGCTTCACTATTCTGCATGTATTTGGCCACGACTGTTCTTCATCAGACAGTTCCTCCTAAAGAAAACTAGGACACATGTAGTTACCTTATTCTTGGTTGGCATGTAGAACGGTTCAAAAACCAGGGGAAAAGGGGTGTCTAGACCACAAATTCTTGTTATAGGGGCTTCTAACTGCACCACAAGTAAAGAGAAAGACAGGCTTGAGGACATCACCAGTTAGTTTTCACATGACCTAGAAAGCATATAACAATTTTGTGGAAGTTTTCATTGAATATGAAGTATACATCTTGTCCTACAATATGGATAAAGACCAATATCTAGGGCGTTTAGTTTTCTGCAGATATAAAGGAAAACAGCATGAGGGACACGTCAGGATGCAAGGTTCCAAACATTGGTGAAGTCCATTAAGCACTGAACCATCTCACACTATAGACAATTACATCAATTGCAAGTGCACAGTGGCAAATGACTTCCAGAACAGAATTAAAATCATGTTGAGTTTGAATAACCATTAGCCTAAATGCCAAAACTCATGAGACCATTTGTCTGACTGAGATACATCATACATGCCAATCTACACGTTAACCTACAATATTGCAGTTTTCCATAAGATACCTTCAGTATAGTTCAAGACTTCAAGTTCTATACTATAATCTCAAGACAGGAAGCTAAAATATCAGATCTAAAATGGTACAAGTCAACTCAATCTAGCATCAAAACAATTTGAGGCCCTTTACATTTGTCAGATAAGAATCTATAAGTCCCACTATGCATAACAACATTTGAGCACAAAAATACTCCTGAGAGAGGCGCTTGGCAGTCCCTCAAAAAATAAATAAACAGTGTCAGAACCAGGGGAGAAATTTGAAAGGAAGAGCAGTAAAGTTGTACTTATAAAAGCTAATTATACCTTACATTTTGTGAATAAGAGATATGAAAATCTGTGTAGTTAAGTAAGATAGAAGTATGTTACGACTCGATCATTTTATAATTTATGAATTTGGAGAAAGAACTCATGGAAAAAGATTAACTAATCACAATATGATAATAGTTTGCCACCCAAAATCCTAGGATATAGGACAACTCCAATCAGGATTTAGTATTTTGTGATGTTATTATATATCATGATAAGTATACAGATGCCACAAAATTGATTTATTATTGCATCAATTTTCTTTCATTTAAAGTTCAAAAGAAAATAAGGATCCAAGATGGGTAAGGAGAGCTAAAATATAGCACAACATTCTAAAAAAAAAACCTGATGTCATGTTAAAAATCCCGAAACAAATCAAATATATATATAACCAAACCTTTATTGGGGACAATAGTGTTGAGGAAAATGGGATAACCAATAATAGATCTATTTCCAAGACTGTTGGAAACCATGCCTCACTGGCCAAAGGGGTGTTTTGTCACTAAAAGAAAGGTTATTGCTATCTAAATTATTACGATAAGAAAAAATGTATATGATAAAGGTTGGAGCATACCCTTGAGAAGCAGCGTTCAACAATGGAAGCCGAGATTTCAGCACCAAAACCTCCAGTTACTGGAGCTTCATGACTAATCTACACGAAACATCTAACACATCAACTGAGGTAATAACACACCGGCAAAAATATATTAATCCCGAATATATTTACTCACCAGCAGTCTTCCAGTCTTACTAACTGAGGCCTCTAGTGTTTCCTTATCCCAAGGTATTAATGTCTTCAGATCTATTAATTCACAAGAAATTCCGTCCTGCAAAATCCCATAAAACCATATTACAATTTAAATAGATATAAAAATCTCAAGTTTCTTGATAGAAAGTGAATTCCTCATATATGCAGCAGGTAATTATGATCATACGCATGCACTTTTATGATTTTGCACTCATCTTTTGCGGCTAATTATTCAATCCCCACCAGTGGTAACCATACTCCAGGCAGAATTGACAATGTGGGTCCAATAAAACAGAACACAGGAATCCTAGTACTCAATTCTAACTCTTTTACAACAATATTTGGACTCCATTTGTTCTGAACTAGAGCCATAATTTATGACAACTTAGTTCCAAGTGGCAGAAAAAGAAACAATCAATAAAATTATTTTGCCTTTCAGTAAGTTTGCCAAAATATCAAAACATAGGGACAACTATTTCAAAAAACAAACATTTACACCACATTTAGTATGCAACAATGAAGATTTCATTCCAGTCCTATCCATGGGAATGATAATTCCTGTATAGGAGAAATTTTCCAACAATGATTGGCTCATCCTGTCCAGAAATAACCATGAATACTGTGTAATACAGAATGTATGTTTTAAGTGCTTGGTTTAGGTCGTATCAGGAGTGACACTTACTTTTTCAGCATCAAGACAAGCTTGTTCCATTATAGCTAATTGAGCTCCCCATCCAACGAGTGTAATATCACTACCCTGTTGAATCACCTGGGTACACATCCTAATAACCATTAGATGTTTTACCACATTGAATTCAGAATTATGTTTCAAAAGTGCAATGCAGAACTTCTTTTTATCTTTTTTTTTGTGAGCATGACTTGTGGTGTACCTCAGCCTCAGATAAAGGCAACATATAATCATCCTCCGGTACTTCTTCAACAGCCAAACGATAAAGCCACTGCAACCAAGAATCTCATACAATTTAAACTTCAAAATTTGCATGCCATAAATTTGTGGATAAAACCACAATTCATTCAAGTTATAATAGAAGAATACAAACCTTTGGTTCAAAAAATACAATGGGATTTGGATCTCGTATGCAGGATAGCAATAACCCTTTTGCTTGCCGTGGACTTCGAGGGATGACCACCTGTGGAAGAAATAATTTGAGGGATTGGAGAGCAATGCATCAACCACGTAATAAAAGATAGAAAGTGAAAGAAAATTTGGTTCTCCAGGAAGAACAATGAGATACCAAAAATTCTTATTTCCAAATCTCTGCACATTGTTAGAACTAAACTCCAAATAAGAATTGTGTAAATTCTATAAAATGATTGGTGATGAAACTGGCAGCTTCCATCACAAGTAGGCAACACTACCCATGGCAAGTTGTTTACACTTTACATGTATATAAATGAAAGATATACCTCAAACCTTCAACTAATCTTATGTAAAATTAACATGTGGCTGGACAATGATGGTTAGCTATTCAGAAAACAGATCTGCCATCATGGAATGTGGCTACTTTCTTATAGAAAGGTCAAAATTCAAGCTTAACCAACGATCAGCAGGCATACCATATTTTATACACTTGATATTATTCTTAAGCCCTCCGAGGGTGAGTAGGCTATTATGCACATGGACTTCAACTTTTGGCACAATAATTCAGAGTATGGTTAGTTGGCTTGTTCTTTGAAAAAGAGGGACAATAGACAAGAGTAACAAAAATAAGTTTCTGACTAGCAGACTGAAGCCCATAAAGGAAGCACCATACTTTGATACCAGGAACATGGCAGAAGAAAGCTTCAGGGGATTGAGAATGGTAGTGCCCACCATGGCCCACAGCTCCATAAGGGGCTCTTATTGTTAAACCTATAGGAATATGTAAAACTTCAGCATTCAAAAAGCGAAAAAAGAGATGAGCCAGAAACTTCAATAACAAAACAGTAAAAGAAATTTACCACCACAATTAAATTGATTTCCACTCCGGTATCTGAATTTAGCAGCTTCATTGACAATCTAAAAAACCAAAATTGGTCAATTAGTGATCAGAAGAAGCTCTAACTAAACTTAGGAGAAGGATGCAGTGCCTGATCAAAAGCAGGATAAATGTAATCTGCAAACTGGATCTCAGCTATGGCTCGATTTCCCTGTCATGTAAAAGGAAATCAAGAACTTAAACAAAAAGATATATGGAGCAGAAAAAAAAAAAAAAAAAAAAAAAAAAAAATTACAGCAGATTGTAGTGAGGTTTAATTGTAAAACTATCCAGTTAATTATATAACTTCTTTGACTCACCATTGCTGCTAAACCGATGCCAAATCCAACAATGCCCTGTGTGCAATGACATTTTAAGCATAAAATTTATAAATCTTGCAAC
Source organism: Cercis canadensis (assembly GCA_003255065.1). Taxonomy (NCBI): domain Eukaryota; kingdom Viridiplantae; phylum Streptophyta; class Magnoliopsida; order Fabales; family Fabaceae; genus Cercis; species Cercis canadensis. Next base: position 199,030 of record QAOA01005530.1, read on the forward strand.
CATGAGAATGCTCTAATTTCTGAAAGAATTAAAAAAATTTGCAATAAAAAAAACGCATTCAGTGAACTGTTTACTGGTTGTTGTCAGAGTCTGAAAAATATCAGGATAAGATTCCACCAAACCATGCTCTAGAAAAGACTATTATTGTCTTTTCTTGAACATATTTTCACAACAAATTCCTTGTGAGCTTTCTGAATCTTGTTTATATACAACTTAACTATGAATGTTTACAGAGAAGAAAGGGGAGAGAGAAAGCGAGAAGCAGTGCAATGGCAACATGAAAACATAGATACCTGTTCACAGAGTGGGGTATTGAAAACCCTATTTTTACCAAACCGGTCAGCTAATCCTGTTGTGCAACGGAAGACCCCACCAAAGCTTACATCTTCCCCAAAAACATAAGCACTGGGATCAAATGCAAGAGATTAGGTAGCAATTTTCTAAAAGTATAGAGGATCTCCTTTTCCTTTTTTTTTTTTTTTTTGTTCGGCCAACCAAAAGTACTAAGGATATTAGAAGAACACTTTCTTACACGCAACTGGCAAAACAACACAGTCAGCATGTTTTACAGACACTACAGTTTTATTTCATCTCACCATCAGTGAATTGACTCTGTAAAATATAAACTAGTATAACTTTTCAAAACCACGCTGAAGATTCACTAAGATATAGAATATATGCCTCATTAGAGTAGAGTTTGAACAATTCAGGAATACAAACACAAAAGCTTCAGGAAAGCAAGCTTACGGGGAAAGTTTCCGCTTGATTATAACAATATTGTCAAATCTTAAAATAATCACTTATGCACAAGGGAGTTAGAAGTTCGTGACAACTATCTGTAATTTTCATTCATTATTCAATCCTATACAGGGTAATCTTTCCCTAATAGAAGCCTTTGAACAATAAGAAAATTAGCTCAGGAATAGAAATATCTGTCAGAGAACAATCCTATTTGTCACCTTTGACACTAAAAGAGAACAATGCATATTATATGGCAAAGTTTTCCTACGCAATGAGTATTTAAATAGGAGAAGAAGGGTGGAGACAATGTCAACTATCTCTTTGAGCACTTTTTCTACATCTAAATGTTGAAAGCTTTGGTTAGTCATTTACACTCTGGGTTCACTGTGTTTTTCAGATGGGACCCTTGCATTTTACATGCGTCTCGTTCTAGTTTCTCTATTTTAGCTTTTTGGTGACCATTGTTCTAGTAACAGTAGATACATGTCAAAAGAAATGATAAAAAGAACTAAAGATAATCTTTTATACGCTACTTGACTCGCGATAAGCTGTCCCCTCCTATTTATACTAGTTTCAATATGTAAAGATAATTTCCAATAGCCAAAAGAAAATTGAAATAGTAAATCATAATAACTGAAAAAAAATATTTATTTAAGAAGCAGTTTCTAATTCAGATGAATCCAATATGGCTAAGAGTAACAAAAGTTTACCACTCATAGTATTCTGAGAAGCATTTATTGATTCAGTAAGTTGTCATGATAATGCATCACTCTAGCACCCTACTTGGTGCATCCCATAAGGGTTCTTTTCTTTCGGACCTTTTACCCGTATCTCGGTCAACAAATGGAGGATACCGTGCATTCTCATTTTCCAAGTTGTAGAAGTTGCTCATGAAAGGACCTTGATGGAACTTACCTTAGTATTTGTTTTCTACTTATCTGTCTGTTAGTATTCAGTATCCTACTTTCACAATACATTCCCAATAAAGTTTCCAATGGCGAAAGGAATACAAACAACCATACCCATAGAAGAAACATCAATTTCACATACAAAACTAAAACATGAAATTTCACAGATGGTTTAATTCACATCTGAAAAGCATGGGGAGCTAAGCTACCCAAATGATTGATGATTTCCGAAAGAGAAGGAAAGAATACTACAGAATATATTGAAATGATTGCAGAATTTATAATTTTTATAAAAAACAAAGAAGGAAACACACCGTGGATCAGTTTCCAAGGCGAGGTAGAGAGCTTGATTAATGGCAGAATAGAGGTTTAAGGATTTGACATTATGGTGGGAAGGCTTAGCCTTTTCAATAGAAGAAGAGGAGTTGGAAAATTCCCTCTTGGAAACCAAAGAGAAGCATCTTCCATATCTCATGGATGCTATTGCTCACGTTACTGCAGATGCTCACCTTCTGCCTTCTGCCTTCTGCCTTCCGTTGCTGCCTCGACCTCGAGGGAAGCGATAAGGATCAGTTTTTGTTGCTAAAGCGATACTATACTATAAACAACTAAACAAGCTTAGCTAAGCACAGTGCAGATAAGGCCCGGTGGATCACCGTAAGCAGCGTCTATCTATGTAATTTACTATTACTCTATCATATCATAGAATATAATTGGCTAGGAATATAACAATTTAAAAACTATTTTACACGTTTATTATATTTTTTAATTTATTTATTTTAATATTATATTTTTAAAAATTAAAAAATAAAACTTGACATTGGACACGTTGTCTATCAATCAGGGTGTCTAACCGGACTTGGTGAATAGCTAATGCCGTGTTTGCAAGTAGTCACATCTTTTTTCTTTTTTTTTTTTCTCTTTTTTATTATTTTTTATTAAAATATCACATTAGCAGCCACATCATCTATTTATTATTTATCAAAATTTCATCTTTGACACTCGATTTCTTTCTCCCCCAACAACTTCCAATGTGTCCCTCCCTCCATCTCATTCTCATGCTCTTCTCTGTTTGATTCTTTCTCACTTCGCTTATCACTCACACTCGAAAATTGTGCAGTTCGGAGATGAAACCCCTGCCTCTTCTTCACAATCAACCGTCGAAGGCAATTGATTTAGGGAAAAGAACCCAAAAAAGGTAGAGAAGAAAAGGGAAGTAAACCAGATCTAGAACCCAAAATCATGCAGATTTAAAAGTGAAGAGAAAACCAAACAGAATCTAGTTGAAGGTCGACCGTATCCTTGCGTCGTTAACAAGAGGGGATTGTCAGAGTAAATTTCCCAAAGCATTGATCTTTTTGAAGTTTAATCACAAACCCTTTTCTCCATTTCCTTATATAATTTTAAATTTCTTGTTTGGTACTCGTTTTGCCCACCGAGAAAGCCTAACCGCACAGGACCCAGCATTTGGCGCAAACTGTTCTGTTCGATAATCGGTGGGGTTCAACCTTCAACCACCTCTGCTTTCATCCTTCTCTGCTTTTCCTTCATGCCAATAATAAATCGCCTCACACGGAGAAGAGAATGAGAATGAGATGGAGGGAGGGAGGGACACCATTGAAGGTTGTGGGGAGAGAGAAATTGGGAGTCAAAATGAAATTTTGATGAATAATAAAGAGATGATGTGGCTGTTGACATATAAAAATTAATACACATGTTTTAACTGGAGAATAACATCATCAGTATCTATGGAACTTTACTTAAGTTTTGTCCTTTTTCTTTTTTTCTTTCTTCTCGAGACTCCTCTGACTTATCATTTGCAAAGTGTGAAGAACAAACACATCGTTAGTCATTCGGTGTGTCCCTATTGAATTCCCAGAGTGACAGACTGTGTGTTCGATAGTTCTCACACATTAAATTCTATATTTTTTTGTTTTTAAATTTTTTTAAAAAATATATAAAAATATTTCTAAAATATTATATTCTAGTCAAAGAGCCAATATAATTGAAGAAATGATGTGTGCACATATACTTTATAGTTGAAAGAATTTTGAATTTAAGTGTATTTAGTGAAATCAAAATTATTACATATTAAAAAAATGTATTGTTTGGCTACAAAGTTTATTTTTTTTTTTTAAATATTTCTCTTAAATATTTCTCCCCTTCTTTTTATTAGAAAAATGGAAACAACTTCCTTTAATTTGGAGCTTTGACAAATAAACGTGTCGACTTTTTTCCAATTTTGGTTTTTTTTTTTTGTGGTAATTTTGGTAATTAATTTTCCTCAACTTTCAAAGACGTAATCAGGAGGACAACGGCCCCTTCTGTTTTTTTTTTAGTTAATTTGCCTTCATTACCGCTTGAAGTTTCCAATTACCAATTTCTCACATTGATTGTTACGCGGAAGGTAGAAATTTAGTCACTATAAGAGAACAAAAAAAATAAATTTAGGCTAAATTCCTAAAAAAACAAATGAACTTTATTTAATGTATAGTTCACTCCGTCAGTAAATAGTAAACACTTTCACGAAAACCGCAGTATATTTACCTTAGTTTTACTTTTAGCGAAAATATTCCGTCGCTAAAAAAATGAAAAAACAGTTATAGAAGCTTAATATTAAACCCTCTCTACTTTTTTTTTCTCTATCAAATATCTAT
>QAOA01005530.1:208124-229991 GCA_003255065.1 Cercis canadensis
CCGCCGTAGCTACAGCTGCCACCGCCGCTCTTGCCGCCGGCTTCTTCTGTTTCTAAGCTCCATGCCTCATACATATCACCAGAAAAGAATGGAACGTCAACATCACATCTTCTTTATCTTTTCACTTAGGTCTATGTTTATGAATCTCTAACTTTTGGATCCAGTTGTTTACCAAAAAAATAACAAAACTTTTGGATCCAGTTCCTGAAACAAAATAAAGTGCAATCTTTGTTAGTTTTCTCTCTTTCTTTTCCATGCAACTCTCTTTTAATCACGGTGCTATATGAACAACGCATTGCAACCATGAATATCTGGAACTGACTTCTTCAACATACATATATAAATAATCACACGAATCGTTCTTCCAAAATCAAAGTTGGTATGCTCTTATTTTCAGATCAATATATGAGATTAACTTTGAATTTAAAATTCTTTCTTTAATATGATTATAAATTATATTTTTTTTTTCCTCTAGAAATTTTGGATTTTTACGTCCGTTACATTTATATATATTCACGTAAATGTTGGTATGCCAATCAAAAAACCTCTTAAATTTTTAATTAAGTTAGTTATTTACAAAACAATGCCGATAATGATAAATAAGGTATGACTAGTTAGTTACTAACAAAATTATTCAAAATAATTAAAGTTGCAAAATTTAACCAACGTTTAAGATATGCTGCATGCATTTTAATTTTAAAAAATTCCGGTATAGTATAGCAATTAATAGACAATACAACGTAAAATAAATTCCCAGACATTTTCTAGGACAGAGTTATATGATTTTTAAAGGATATATATCATGATGATATAATAAAATATATATATGTCATAAAAATTTATTTTCAAGTTTTTTTTTCTTATGTTTAAAATTCATAAGTAATAATCAAATTGGGAGTTCTTTTGTTGAAAATCAAATTGAGAGTTAATTTCATTTTTATTTTTTTTTGGGCCTTGACCCAATTTCATCTGGGCTACTAGTACTAGTGGCGTTTTTTTAGGTGATTCTTTGAGATCATTTATCATTAGATTATATCTATAATGCATGCATTTTTAAGGTTTTCTTTGACTTATCATTAGTGCTATATTCTTTTGATTTAGAGGATCAAAATACCCATGATTTAAAACACATGAGGTCTTTTGATTTTCATTCCATCCGGCACTTGTTTTTTTAAATTCTCCGGTGCTTTATTTTGAATGCTACTTTCTTGTTTTTTCACTCCAACAAAGTGGCTTTCACTGTTACTTTCTTTTTATTTAAAGGATCAAAATATTCATAATTTAAATACACATGTGGCCATCAAATGGCATGTTACCAAATGATACTAAAATTGTTCAAAAAGCTTATAAATTTTGTATTTGAATCTAGAATTGTAGTAAAAAATACTAAAAAAAATCTTAAGTGTTAGGGTTTAACAGCAGAAAAGTCAATTTTTATGCATTAAAATTAAGTCTTTGGAAGAATCTTAATCTAAGACCCTTTTCAATTCAACACTTAATGAATAAAATTATGATAATAGTGGTATGAATAATTTTATTATACATTTTGCGTCTCCCCTTGTTATATAACCGAAAAAAGGTACATACGTAAGCATATGTTAAGATTGTAGGGCTATTATGGTGTATTTAATGCTTTCAAACTCTCAGGAATTAATGTTGATTTAAGAGTTTAATGCAATAATCATTAATCAATGCATAACTACACTTCTTAAGACATTAGTGGAACCTGCCCTGAGGCTGGCACTCGTTAGCAAAAGACATAAAGAAATTAACTTTGATCGATGCTTGATCTGGATCTGGAATTCAAAGAAAGAGAGACAAACAATGACAAATTTATAATGATGAAATGCCAGACCCTCCATTGTGGTTTATGAAGATTGGTGATGGTGTCATTTATAGCAACAGAGACACAAACTTCAACCATTGGGGCTTTTTGTGCGAAATGAGATAAAGTGAATGAAAGAGAGAAAGAATGGAGTAAATGAGCACACTATAAAACATTTATTGCCTGACACCAAGATCAATCTAAAACAGTGGATGCTCTGCCAAATTTGTCAATGCAGACGCAAAGTCATTAAAAACGCTTGTCCACAGATAATACTCCTCCTCCTCCTCCTCCTCCTCCTCCTTCTATCCATATCATATGCTTCCAATTTCCAATGTCCATGTCTATATTTCAGTTTCACTTCCACTCCACGTGAGGGAGAGGGCTACCCATACGGGATATGGCAGAATCGATTTCATTAAATATTGTTCTTTTCTATCTTTTTTTTTTTTTTTTTTTGAACAGTGANTTTTTTCGTTGAACATTTAATTCATCAACTCTTTCCCTTGTGTCTACTGAATCCATCAAGCTACTAGTAGAGACAAGTTAAGGTTGTAATTATACAACAAAAAGTGGGGAATGTAAAACTAAAGAATTAATATACATACAAGAAGTTGGATTGCAGTTTTTCAAGTAGTGAGAATGGGCGTATTTTGCTTATTATTACTACCTAATTTTGGGCCTCTGACTCTGAGCGAGAGAGAAAGAGTATTCAGCAGTGCGAGCCCTTTCTGCATCTAAGAGCTCCAGCACCTGCTGTGATAGAACTAACGAGGGTAGATGACTTTGCTGCCAAGCTCGATGCTCTAGCATAACTTGAAGATGCTCCTGCTCCCGATGGCGTGAAGAAAGCTCCATTCAACATTAAATCTCCCGAAGACCTCCAATTCCATTTCTTCCATTGGCTCTGTGCTACATTCTCGCGCTTTGTAATCTGACATCAATTAGTATTAATAGAATCGATTGTTAATTGGATTCCTAAAATAAGTAAGTTGGGACAAGTGGATAACACTATTGAATACTTGATCCTGTGCACATGGGTAGTGTTTTATGAATTATGATGTTTGTCTAATCTATCTAACCTCTTTGAAAGTTGTGTCATCGGGAGCAAGAAATCTGTTGCCTTGGCTGTTGATAGTTGGGGCAGCACTGCCGCCTATGGCGTACATTATCCAATGGGTATAATCATTGTTCACCACATGAAAATATCCATGTCGGCATCTGCAAATAGAACAGAGCTTGACCTCAAACACATAATTAACTGATATCTTGTTTATGGTGTTTTAAAATTAAGGAAAGATCTTTCTTACCTTGGCATTCTCTGCACAAGGCCTTCGCCAAAATGGTTGAAGGCTATGGTGACTTGCATATTCTTGTCCTGGTTATAAGAATCACTGTGGCCTAAAAGCATGACCTTGTTATGGTGGGTCATGTAATTGTTGGATATGGTGATGGCTGTGGATCCATGAATAGCATCAATTAGGCCATCACGGCAATTTGACAAAGAGCAGTGGTCCACCCAAACATGACTCCCACCAAAGATAGACACGGCATCACCGTCCGAAAGAGTTCTCCACCCGTAGTGGGTTGGAGAATCTCTCACGTAGGCATTCCCTCCTTCCTTGCAATCATGAATGTTAATGCCATGAATTATAATGTTGGTCACATACTGTATGGTAATGCAAGGTCCTCCAGCAATGTGCACATTTACTCCTCTCCCGTCAATGGTTTTAAAAGAATTCATCATAAGCTCCTGTTTTAGCTTGATCACCATGTCACGCTTGAAAATTATCCACAATGGCTCTTCTTGGATAACACCATATCTGAGAGTCCCTGGCTTGGGATTCACAGGGTGATCACCAGGGTCAGTCACTACGTATATTTTACCATCTCTGCCTCCAATCGCATGCTTGCCGAACCCAATCCCACAGTCTGCTAGATGCTTCCGGTTCTTTTCCCAATTGGGGTCGCACCTCCAACAATCATCAATGGGGTTGCCTGTTCCACAAGAAAGAAACCCCAGATTTCTTCTCGAGGCGTTATTGATGCTCCTGCAACCAAAACAAATTTCATTTTTATCACTATATATGATATATTCATGATGCTAAACAAAGCTAATTATGTTACATACTTGTGTACTTCTTCCACAACTAATTCAGGATCTTGAACTGGAGAAGAGAAAATGAAGGATGGGGCAAGAAGAAGCAAGAGCAACATAAATGAGATTGGAAATGCCATAACTGCAGAGAGAAGGAACAGTGTGCTGATAAGTAAGGAGTGTATACACTTGTGAAGAAATGTTAGCACAATTTGAGCTTATATAGGAAATAAACTGGGAAAATGAGCCTGATTATTAAATACAAAGTTGGTGGGACCAGAGAAGTCCCATGATTTACGGTTTTAATGGGACCCAATTTAGTAGTTTGGTCGTTAAGCAAGTTCCTTAATCCTCTGTCTTTTATAACTCAATTGTTAAGGAGCCCGTGGACTATTGCGTGGTCAAATCTACGATAAATCACAAAAAAATTAAATTAGGGGTATTTTAGAATGTCGTTTTAAGATATAATCAGCAATTGACTGTACACCGACACTTGCAGAGATGAAGTTTTTGTCTGTAATTTGTTTGTTACGTACTCTTGCGGGGTTGCAGCAAGTAGCCCCTACCTTGGTCCTTCTTCATGGCTTCGTTGTCACATATCACTTTCTGTTCTGATGCATCTGATACAGTTATGGCTGTTGAATTAGGTTCCTATCATTGATGATAGGCCATTCCCTTACCAATTACCATCCCAATTCCCAAGTATTTATATTCGTGTCTCCACTTGTTATTTTTTTTTCCCTTTTAGTGACAGTTTTCTCTTTTAACCGTTGAACTTTAAAAACATGCATGTATATAAACTTATTTGCGATAGCTTTTACAAATTTACAATTCGATTCATCAAGTATGTCCCTTTTTGGTATTTGGTTTTCAATGTCAAAATTGAGCATTTATTTGAGTGCCTTGGATGGTAAAAGATGAAACTGGGTACGTGATGGGATAGAAAGGGGGGAATTATTTGGTAGTCGTGGAACTAATTTATAACAAGCATACATTCTTAAACGAAAAGATGACAACACATGCTTAACCATAAACTGCGCGGGGACTTGAAATGTGCTGACATGGAATCTAGCTGACTTTCTGGGCCTTGCCTACTAGTTGATATTCTATATGAATTGGTTAATTATTAGGGTTTGATAACATGCGAGGACCGTACTATCCGTGAATACGCTGATATGGACGACTTTGCACGTTCTCCCATGTGCCCTTTGTTCCCTCTGATTCTTCAGCTGAAATCCCAGCCCTTGGTTTCTTTGAACTGGGGCTCAATCAGATAGGAAAGGGAATAGTGATGGCTACTGCTTTGGAGCCTTTCATTTGAAGCTCTGTTGCCACAGAATGGAAAGGTTCAAAGTAGTATTCAAATTCATCATAAATGCATTAGATATATATAGTGATGTTAGTAGGATCTCTAAATTTAGTCTTTATTGCCTAAATATGGTACTGCTTTCACGACCCTTCATTCAGGTTGTTTTAATTAAATGAAACTAAAAGAAGAAAATATTAGTTTGATGACTTTGATCTGATATGTAAAGTTCGTCGAGTGTGATTGGTTTGAGTTTGAGAAATGTTATTTTGGTAATAAAATATAAAAGTCATGTGCTCGAGATTGATTTGGCTAATTATCACTAGTATATATATACTGTTCTTGCTCTATCATTGATATGGGCGAACATAACTTATGGATTAAACTAATTAATGCGCTCATCACCCAAATCAAAGTCTTACACAGTGCATTACGTAAGGTGTCTTGCTCAAGAAGAAATATATAAGCCAAGAATAAATGCCTTCACAATGATGAATGGGGTCGTATACCACCCTACTGCGGGGCATGCACATCCCTGTAAGCTGAGTTTTTGTCAAAACGCGCATGTGATCGCATTATATGTATATATATATATATATGAATGGATTACTATAACATAAACATGTCATGAGCAACCCATGTGCCCAGCTACCATCCCCATTATGCTCTCAAATCCTAATATTCCATTCTATTGTCATTTGGCACTAGCACTATTCTGTTACCACAATTTATTACCAACCAATGATCGCCCAACCTAAATGGGGATCCTTTTTCCATTCATAAAGATTAATTGATATGGGTAGGCCACCCCCACTATGGCTAATCTTGTTTTAGGTTTTGGATGGTTTTCCATTGATTTTCATTTTCTGCCAGAAAAATTACGAGTTTTTTTGGTAATGAAAGGTGAATGGTTATGGGCTCAATAAGCACTAATATGTAGATGACGTTGGTTAGAAAGAGACGGGATTTTTGCAGAAATCATGGCGTTATCTAATTATGCTACTCTCTTCCTTCTTGAAATTATGCTATGCTATTTTTCTGGACGGATAGAATCTTCAAGATGGACATCCATCCTAATTAACCTCATTTTTTAGAAGGAAACAAGTAACAAAGTTTATTAGCCAGATTCATTCACTTATTCATTTATAGTATTCAAATACGTTTATGGCTTATGCTAAAAAGATCCATTATTCAATCTCTCTCAGGGAATTACAGATATGTCAAGTACAAACCAGTCTTCTTCTGTTTTGTTCCTTGCTAGTTTACTTTCCAAAACCATATGCTCTTAGCTTTAATAAATCAAAGTTGTATGTTTTTGTAGTGACGTTGCTGTTTGACAAATATCAATATAATTTGACTTATCCAAACAGAATAATTAATGAATCTATTATGCTGCCACTGAAATGAATTGGATCACGTGCTAGCCATAGCCAATGCAAGTATATTAATGTTAAGCGACTTCCTTGCCAACTAAGTCATATTAAGATAAGCTTCAATTTGAAGCTTGGATATTCTATCTACACCTAGAAATAAACCCTTTCTTGAAATGGTTAGTGAGAGTGCAGATATGTGTAATCATTCCAACAAGATTATGGTGATAAGTGAAGTTAGAAGATGAGGCACCACAATTGTATTATGCTACAGAGATTTCATTCCTTTGGGTCCACTCTGAGATGTGACAAAAGAAAAAAAGAAAAGAAGGAAGCATAATAAATATAATGGTAGCCCAGGACAATAGGACAGTACTTTATTTGATTCCTTAATCCATCCAGATCACGCAGAAAATGGCGGCCGCTGGCGCAATTCAGTGTCACAAATACAAGTAGATTTTGGGCCTGTCACTTAAACACAGACTGGGCTTTATCAAAGCTTTATTTTGAGTTGGATAAATTGAGAAAGGCCCAATTAAAGGGCTTTGGTAAAAGACATTATCTAGCAGTGGGTGCGTGCGTGCATCAGATTCAGAGATTTCGGTCTGTTTGATTTTAATTTTTAAAAAAATAAAATAAAATAATTTGTTTGATAGGACTGTTTTTGTTTACATGTTTTAAAAATTTATTCTCAAAACATTATTCTAAAAACAAGAAAACAAAAAAAAGAGAAGATTGTTTTCAAAAATAATTTTTAAGAACAAAAAAACAAAAACAAAATCAAACACACCATTCATCTCCCAAACGTTTGAGTTGTGTTGCTGTTGCATTGTCATCTTATTAGCGTGATACTTATCTTAATAGATTAGAGATTGCAGTAGCTGTATATGTTGTTGTTTATGCACTTAATAGTGTTTACCCACTTTCAAAGATACAAGAGCTGCGGATTTAAACGTACAAATTTAAACAATACCATAGATAACTAATACTAATATATTTGATAAGTATTTCTTTTCTTTTGCTCATGGACTTATATCAAATTTGATATTTCTTCTCTTAAATAATTTAATATTTATATTCATTTCCATTTCAAAGTTCAAACTCTTCCTGCATATTTGATAAGAAATATTTCTAAACACTCTTTAACTAATATTTAGAACTTGATATTTAACATGTAACACAAACTTTTATGTTTTTATTGTTTTGAGAAATTTAAACCATGTAAAAGTGATTTCCATCAGGCAGCAATGACTCAATTAGAAGGCATTAATGCCATAGTCAACCACTTTATTTTCAACCTTCTGCTTATTACTATTTACTTTTCTCTCCGTTTTTCCCTTGGAATTTTGCTGCTAAATTTGACCAAGTGTTGCTAAGCAAATAATATATGAAATCAATTTAAGACAACTAAACTGTAAATGAACCTTAGCCAATGTTATCAACTATCAACAACTAGTTGAAGCCTAAGAGTGATATCAACAACCATATGACAAGAGCTGAGGGTCTTTGTTACCTAACTTACGACCCTCATGATGCTGATGCCTTTTGTTTTCTGATTCTATGTACAGAATAGACATGCGATTTAAACACTAAATGCTATGCATGGTGACCATAAATTAGAGGACAGGTTGGTGTAAAGAATTGGAAAACGGTTGGAGGGAGCAGCAGAAAATAGTGAACTAATTGAGATCAATATCAACTCGCTCTGGCTTTCCCCTTTCAGTCTGGTTAGCAACAAGCTCTATCCCAAGTTGTCCTTTGTCTCCAGCCCCAAAGGCATACAGCTTCCCAGATTCAGTGAGTGCAAAGGTATGAGCATTCCAATATATGGAGTTGGTCAGGCTTATCTGTACCACCCGTTCATTCACATCTTTCAGTGAAGTTACAAGCTCCGGACTCAACACATTTGCATGCCTGTTGCCCTGTACATACACAAAAACATAACATATTTCAGTAACACTATTTTTCATTAGAGGTCTACCTAACATTTACGTTCACTGTTCATCATTCATTTTTGGAAATGAAATAATGAGCTAATGCATAATTCATAATATGAGACAAGCTCCACTCCAGAAACTGGTATATTCAAAATTGGAACTTATCAACAAGTTCCAAATATTGTATATGAGCACTAATTAATTCAAAATGTCATGATTGTGCAGAAATCACAAGCTGCTCATGAAGGAGGAGGAGGAAATTTGACACACTTGCCTTGATCCAAGTCAAGCAAACAAGTCACATACTAAATTAGGAAAAAGGCATAAGCAAAGCAAACCTGTCCATCATCATTTCCAGCATTATGTCCTAGACTAGCAGATTCTCCACAACCAAATGAATACACATCACCGGTATCAGACACTACAAAGGTTGTGTAATCTCCTGTAGCAACATGAACTGCTTTGACATTGCTCAATGCTTCTACCACCTTGGGTACTGATTCACATTCTTCATTTCCATGACCCAAGCACCCATAACGGCCCCACCCCCACGTGCAAACACGGCCGTCCCGCCCCACCACTGCGGCATGCCAAGCACCAGCTGCAACCACCATGGGCTGAAGGTTTAAAAGCTGGAACTGTTCAATAAGACGAGGGTGTTTCTCATCAGTCCTTGAACCGTGTCCAAGCTTCCCACCCAAGCCACAACCAACAGAGTATACTGACCTGTTAAGTTTTCAAGAGAGGATCACACAATCAGCAAACATTCAAATGAAACTACATGAGAAAACCAGTAAAGTTGATGATGAGAATCAACAATGCTTCAGTACTACAATGTATCTTTTAAATTTATTGACTTCTGATGCAAATAAATAAAGATGTTGAAAAGCACATGTAGCAATTGAAAAGACAAAATGGAAAGAAGTATTTATTGTCAACCAAAGAATAAATCAAATAACGACCAATAGGAGTTTTTTCCAAAATAAAATGTGACTGTCAAAGGAAGGAGAACAGTTGGAGCTCACATTCCGCTGGGTTGACAAGCCAGACAAAGCAGGTAGCAGTATCCAGCAGCAATTTGTACCACTGGTATATGTTCCAGAGCACCTAGTAGAGGATGGGGTTCCACATCATTTGGATCAGTATGGTGACCAAGTTTTGCATCACTTCCCCAAGAAAATGTATAAACCCTGCCTTCTCTTGACAAGACAGCTGTAAAAAAATTTCCAATTGCAGCTTGAACCACAAATATGGTTTTCAAAGACTCGACTAACTGTGGAGTAGTAACCAATTTATCTCCCTGAACTCCATACTCAGCTTCCCCAAAAGAGTCTTTCCCAAAGGCATAAACCTGTCCAGAATCACTGATCAACATTGTCCTCCCAGCCCCAGCAGCTGCTTGGATAATTCGAATGCCTTGCAAAGCTCTGCAACATAATGGAGTTCAGTTAACTTTAAATCAACTAGTTCTCTTTCCGATTTTCCTTATGTTTACAGGATAAGCTGTAAGGAATGAGGAATGGCCAAATGTTCCAACCTGATTGGCCGGGGACGCCATTCCTCTTCAGAGGTGCCATGCCCGAGTTGTCCTGAATTGTTGGAGCCGAATGAGTAAACAACCCCTTTTGATGTCACAGCAATACTATGACCAGGACCTGCTATTGCCTGTGATTTCTCCCTCCTGCAACATGCTTCTCCAGCCAGCAAAAACCTCAGAACCAGTTTCCAAGAACCTCCACATCTTTGCTTCAAATCTTGCTTCTGTTCTGTTGTCATTGGCTTAAAGATGGCCCTCTTCTGGCACATATCCAGTGCAGCAAGCTCCGATAAGGACAGATCAAAGTCAGGAGCAAAGTTTGCTGGCTGCCTAAAGAAGGAGCATGTTGCCTGCAACAGCAACGTTAAAATTGAAGCCAGAAGCATTAACATTAGCACCATTTAAGAATAGCTTTCATAGTTGAAATTCTAGACAAACATAGCACTTGCCTCTAGTTTGGCAAGGTCTTGAGGATCCAAATTACATGCCGTAAGGACATGAAGGACAATGGAGGGATTAGCAGACAAGGGGAACTCTCCCGGGCTGGAGTCCCCAAAGCAATGTCGTTGCTGCCGTTGAAATGTTGGTAGAGGTGTGGCAACAATAGCTGTAATTGGCTGGTCAGGAATGTTATGGTATTGTATAGTTGGGGTTCCGCTAGTTGTGGCATCCATGGGCACTGCCAATCTTATGCAGTGCCCAAACTTTGCAGAAGAAAAGATCTAAACTTCTGGGAATTATGAAAATATGTACAAATTTATTACTACATTAATTTCTCCGTTTCTCTAATTATATCATCTGAAACTCAATATTCTTTCAACTTGCAAAAGTGTGTACCTTAAAATTATAATTGACTAGCAAATCTCAGGTCTCAAACCTACAAAGAAAAACATGCTTATAAAAACTCATTATGTGACACAAAGTAAAGAAAGCTCAATTATATGACAAACTGTCTCCATTTAGTATGGTATAGTGAATTAAAGGCTCCAAAAAGGCAAGCACTTAGACAGTCTAGACTACGACTGCACAAACCACATAATTGATGAAATTGTTGTATGTCACTCCTACGGAAGAGGGGGATCAGAAGCCATTGTTACTTCATAAATACCAATTGAAAAATCAGAGCCAGCGAAGAACATCTCGTCCGATCATTTTGATTTAGATAACCCAGATGAAGGGTAGACCAAAGCCCGAAATCAGTAATACAAACCGCTCAAGGCATCAAAAAATGAAGACGGAAAACGATAATGTATGGTGAATCCAAAGAAGAAAACTTTGAGGAGAAGTATACTATTTCCAAACGATGGGATATTCTATATACCCAAAAGAAAACCAAAAAGAAAGGAATTTTCAAATCCAGGTCGAAACCTTCATTCACGTGAACTCATCATAACTCATTAAAGTGAGATTAGCCCAATCAAAATAAATCAAACCAGCAAAAGGGTCCTCCATGGATGAAAACCCAGAAACAGGGATTGTAATTCCAACCGTTTTTTGCAATCAATTTTTCAGGAAAAGAAATCGTTTTTTGACTTTCCGAGATCACAAAATTATCAGTAATTCAATCAACAATTACTCTTGTTGAATACGCAATCAGAAAAGGGGAAGAAAATAAGGAATCCACGGAAGCAGAACAAAATCACAAGTTTCGGATCAGTGCATTATGATCGTTACAGATCGAGGCATAAAGACATGGAAACGGTGATTACATATCATAGCCAAGCACGATTCCTGAAAGTCAGTCTGCATCCGTCAACAATTGCACAGAAATTCAAGTTTTTGTTAACCGAAGGTAGCAAAATTTGGATCAAATAAACAGCAACAAAGTGAGGATATTCGATCAATGGTTGCTCTAATATCTTGAAGGTGGAATATGTAACTGGGACTTGGGGTGTTTTCAAGGGAATTCCGAAGAGAGAAGAGATAGAGAGAAGGGGAATTTTGTTTTTGAGAGTGAATGAATAATTTTAGCTTTTTCCTCAATGGAAGGTTTCTCTCTTCTCTATATCTACTCTTTTTTTTCTAAAGCGATGAGGTGTCCCTTTGGCGATGAAGAAGTGAATGCTATGTAACCTTATATTTATACTGTGGGTATCTTACACGTAAGCGTCCTTTTAGCTTTGGTAACTCACTGACCATAACCCTGGTTCAGCGCAACCTGAGGTTAAGTAAGTAAACTTCATATTATTTTGCACCATTAACAATACGAGAGCAAATCAAATACAATGAATGCAATTGTAGAGGATACGTTTCTCCTTATAAGTTTCTATACAAACAAAACTCATCTCAGGTCTACTTGGTCTTTACAAGGTCTAGTTGACCTTAACCAGTGATAAACTTGTAATTCATTTATGCACTATACAAACTGCAAAAGTCATCTAAACATTAATCTAAAAAATCCAAGATCAAGTTCAAGAAAAGAAAAAGTTACGTGTAATCTCATTTTCAGGTATATAAGCAATTAAAACGAGATCTTAATTTCTACTCTTTTTTAACATATTAGATTATTTTAGGAAAATGAAAAGTAAAAGGAGTTATCTTTTTATAACAGTAAAGATTATGTAAATCTCGTAAAAACAATTATATGTAGCAAGGGAAAAGGAGAATCAAGGGAGAGAAATAAGCAAGTTTACAGTTCCTCAAAAAAGGGAATAATCTTCGACTGCTATATATTCCACATCTACAGTAGTTTCCTGAAAAAAGGGGGGAATCATCCTACCATACCATTCTAAATTTGCACAGTTACTTACAAACCCTTCATTTTTCTTTTCCTATGTTACATCCCCAATGTTGTTTACGAAGAAAAGAAGCATAAGGATAAACCCTCCTTCATCTTTTTTTTTTTTTTTGTTTCCATTTTGAAAAGCATTTATCATGTGCAAAGATCCACAAGTTGCAATTATAGCCTGTAGTGGGTCACTTACGAACAAGAACAGTAGGGGGCCAGAGGCTTTTAGCTGGGGGTGGTGTGCAATTTGGTGGCTAAAGCGTCAGAAAGAAACTTCAGGGCAATACTTATTAGTATAGTTATATATATATATATATATATAGCATGCAGATCCACATGTTGCTTCTTCGTCTTTGCCTCCCAAGAAATCTATATGACACGTTAGAGAACCGGAATAGGCTAGCTGCCATTTAACTGGACATTAAGTTGACGGAATAATCTTTTAACATAAAAAAGAAGAAAGGTTTCATCGATCTTATATAGGCCAATACCATGCATATAGATAGTATTTAACATGTATGTTTTCTTTCTTTTCTTGAAACTATATTTCTTTTACAGGAAGAAATAACCTAAAACACGTAGTTGGTAGTCTTGTCTCCACATCCGCATGCATGCATGGCATGCAGTTTTATATTTGACTATATCATCAATGATATATATATAGTGTATATGGCTCTTCCGTCTTCTGATGTTTCTGAATTCCTTGTGTAACTTACTGATTTATGCGAATCCACCAAAAAAAAAAAAGGTTGATGTACAATAATTTGCCTCCTGTAAAGTAGTACTTCAAAGGAGAACACACAAGCACAATGTAAAAGTGACTGATTTTTTTTTATTTGTAAAGATCGATCGAATTTGTTTAAGGAGTGAAGATTGATTGAGGACTGCGCTTATATTGTTATCAGTACTTAAATTATCTTTAATCAAAATGTTGATGTTAACAAATTTCGTCTTTGACGACGGGAACATTTTCCTTCTTCCTCAAGGTTTATATACGTGTATAGGTAATTGAGCATTGAGTATCATCATAGAAATCTTATCTTCAAATTCCATTAACAACAAGTAATGTAAAATTACGAAAATTGATAAGTTGCCATGATATGTAGGGTTTAAGGGGAAAAAAGTTCAATAATTAGTTAGTAACAGTAACATATATAGAGGTTTATAGGGACTGGGTCCCAACGCTTTTAATCCTTAATTAGCTGTTATTTATTATAAAGGAAAAACAGAAAAGGAAACAACAAGACATGAACATTGTTATATGTAAATCCTATCAGAGACACAATCTCGTTAGACGCCATAATTTTTGTGCAAAAAAGGAAACATTACTTCGCATTCATCAAAGGGTTGAACGATTTCCCTTTCAGCTCTCATCTCACTTCTTTATTTTCTACTTTCAAGACAATCTTTCCACATATTTCTGCCCTTCATTATCTATAACTTAGTACACAATAATTTCAACTCAAGTGAAGTACTTGAGCAGTTTTTGAACAGGTAAAATATGAGAGGGGAGAGGGTCAAAACTGGTACTTAAAATTGGGATTATAAAGTAATTGTGAAAACAGTTATTTTGATATTTACCACCAACTTCATATTATAAGTAAACATATGCTTAAACTGTTTTATACAGATACATGTAAGTAATAAATGCAATTCATTTAATCAGCCCATCCCCTAAATGGAGAATACTCATGGAATTACATGACATAAATTAAGAGTTGGCAGTATTTTGCAGCAAAAGAAACTTACACCAACGGGTTAATTTGTTCTTAATAAAATACACAATTAGCTTTATACCCAAAAGGGTCGTTGTGGTCCATCCGCAATCACTATCAGCAGCAACTATGCTTCATTATTATTCTAATGAAATCTGTAAAATAAAATTCTTTGGGAAAATAATGGTTGACACGTGTTCAATCAGCATTGGTTAGATCTGTCTGCGACTGACCCTTATGGCTTATACTGTGGAACATCTCAACAATAATGAAGGAGGCAGAAAGATTCACATAATGCGATTAAACAAACTAGTTTTGAAATTGACAGCAGCATCCCTATTTGCACTTACTTGCTTATCTTTCTCCTTCACTTATGTTACGTCACTCTAACATACGACCTTCAAATATTACCATCCTTCTTCAGCCTTTTTTATTTTTTTTCCCCCCACAATACGGGAAGTTTTCTATTCATTTGTTGAGAAACAATGATTAATGATCATAAACAACAGAATACCAGAATCTACTTTGATAACATATGTACTTGTCACCCAGAATCCAAAGCAAAGGAATATTACTGCGCTACGTTTGATTTATGCTGATAGTGGCTAAACTCTTGTTGCTTTAATATGGTTACTGTTTACAAAGAGACGAGGAATATGCCCAGTTTGTTTGTAATGTAATGATGGAATTGGAAGGTTTACTTTCCCCATTTGGGTGGAATTACAGTGAAGAAAAGTCGAGCTTTGCTTGCCGCAAAAGTAAAACGCAAGATATTAGATGGAATTTGTTTTTCCCCTTTATGGCATTGTTAGTTTGATTGCCTCAATTCTTTAAAGTAAAAGAACTAAATAACTTGGACCATGCATGCTTTTGCGTCTTTGACCCAAAAACAGAAGACGACTTTAATTTTTATACACCAACACCAGCAACGAAAGTAATATTTACACAAGAAATCTAATTTACTTATTAAATAATATATTTAGATTTAATTAATATTATTAAGGATTTTTCATTTAGAATAGAAAAAAAACTAGATTTGACCCTAATCCTATTATTTATAATTAATTTCAACTTTTATTTTAATAAATATATAACTTTTGTTTAAACATTAAGTTATAAAATAAAAATGTTTATATTAAGAAGATGGGCTAATCTAAGAGAACTTAATATTTATAACATGATTTTTCACATTTTTAAGATCAGATAGAATATATTAATGCATTATTTTAAAACATATACATGAAATAAGAGCTGAACAAATAAAAATAAATAAATGTTTAAATGTACTGCAAGTCTTTATAGTTTGAATGAATTTTGAATCAGGTTCCTATAATTTTTTTTCCTCTTTTGGGATTTTTATAATTTGAAATTTTTTTAATTGGGTCCCTACCGTAACCCCCAGTTATAACTTCACCAATTTAGTGCTCACATGACAAATGACTTGTCTATGTGACAATAAAAGAAGTTAATGTGATGTCAAAGTGACACAAAAATTGGGTTCTATCTAATGCTCCTCACCTTAATTTCTATCAATTTGAGGAAAACTGAACATGTCTTGCATGTGCGTTTGATGAATGACAATTTATGTCACTTAGGTGCCATATAAGCTTTATTTATTACTACATGAAGAAGTTGTTTGTTATATTAGCACTAAACTGACGGAGTTATAACTTAGAGTGATAATAGAGATCCAATTAAAAAAAATTCAAATTATGAGGACCCTAAAAAAAAAAAAAAAATTATAAAAACTTAATTCAAAATTCGTTTCAACTATAAAGACATATAATATATTTAAACCAAAAATAAAATAAAAGATTTCCAAGGAGAAACGAAAACCTTGACCAAGGAAAAGAAGACTGGAAAAACATGCGTGGCACATTGATTGCTTGAAGTATACACAGTGTGCATGTGTGCCAGCTTTAGCCTTTAGAAGATGACCGAAATCTTTGGTGGTATGGTTTGCAGAGAATGCGTGTCGGCCCTTGTCCCAGAATCGCGGACAAGCCATCAGCCTGCATTTCATTGTCACTAACCAAGAAACATTACCAATCATCCTTTAATGAAACCAAATTAAACCTTACCATGCTAACTAAATAGTGAAAACCACCTCACTCTAACCTACGACAGCCCCGCAAATTATAACGTCACGTACGCCTGCTCTATATTGTCTCAAATTTGTCACCCTTACTAACCATCAAGTAGGGTTTGTCACGTTGACCATGTCCAACACACATGCTGCTTATAGGTCATGTGTCCCAGATGCAGAATCGCGTAGTTTCTAAACCAATGCTGTATTCAATCAAATCAGAAATAATCAGATAACATTATGATCTCTAGATGTTGGTGAATTACATTATAAGACGATATGTTTAAGTTCTTTTATGGTCGAGTAAAACGAATAAAAACGGTATGCTACCAATTGGGACCTCCTAGTGATCAAGCACCAGCTTATTGTCAACTGCCATACAATTTTTTAACGCCAATTCACAATCATGATAATGGTACTCTTTTTATTTTTATTTTTTGAAGGTAATAGTCTCTTCATTCTAACTCGAAATCTCGAATAGAGTATAAAATTATAGACCCAATAGCTTTTTTAGCACATTTTAAACAATCTTATATTAAATAAACAAATCATATGAACCAAAAAAGAAATATATAAAGATCCTTCCACCACTTTGAAACTTGTTAAGCTTTCCAAGTCGATGCTTATTGAATAGTAGCGTCACCAAACCATCTGAAGTAGATTAACATCTGATTAAAGTAATTCTCCACATCGCTTTTTAAAGTAACTTTAGGGCCCACCCTTATTAAAGTCTGCAATCGTTCGACTTGGGTAATGGATTACCGATGATTTCCTCGTAGAAAATACAAGAGACAGACCTTATTTTCGTTTTAGATACAGGTTAACCAAAACTGTATATAGACCTATAGGATACACGCAACGTTCAGCATATTCCTCCATAGGCAAAAAGCACAATGGACCAGTGACAAGGAACCAGCCGAAACAGGAGAATTAATTACCTATCCAATGCGGAAAAATGACATGCGAAAGCGATTCCGGTGGTTAGGAAGAGTTCAAAACGTCGTGCATAGGATACGTATTTCAACTGCTTGCAACCTCTGAAAGCGGTCAGTGCTACATTCCTACACAAGAATAACACAACTCGAAGGTCTCAGGCTTGGCCGAACCTCAACTAAACCTAAAAATTTTAAAGCATCATAGTTAGTAAAAGTCAATGCCCCGTATAAATTATGATTTATTATGATCATGACAAAAAAGTTATCATATATAGTCCCCGGTCACAGGATAGTACCTTGAACAACAAAACTACGGAAGCCCTTGAATCACTATATCTCTGCAATAGTATCTCAATCTAGGCCGGCGTTTTATTTGAACCACCAACAGGGACGAATAAAAATAATATCACAGGTGAGAAGCTGACTAAGGGTATTCTGAAGCATCTATTCTGACAGGGAATCATTAATCCTTTTCTATTAACTACATAGAAAGAAAAAAAAAAAAACATAATACAAACTCCAACCACGAAGCTGCGTAAACAGCCATCAAATCCAGCCACTTTGTAATCGTAATTGTAGAAACCTGGAGCCTCACATAATTCCACCATTCTGTCATGCTGCTGTTGTACAGTGTTAGCCAGAGAGACCTCAAAATGCATAGATAATAACTTAAGATGGCAAATGGGCCAGTCAATCTTTTATATCTGAATTTCAATATCTTCTAATTCGTCAATCCTTTGTCACATGTTGTGGGTCTTCCCCAGGAAGGTTGTTGTCTGTAGTGGCTGTATTTGTGTATAACTCTACTGCTTCCTGTGATATTATAAATTAGGCACATCAATATTGTATTTTGTGAAATCATTTCTTTAAGATGATGATAAAACATAGTTATCAATGAAAAATTTGCCGATGCATGAGGCATCCACAGGAACAGATACCCCTTACACACAAAAGAAAGGAGATAAAATTGGCAAAAGCACTTAATAGTGAAGCAATGTGTTCAAACTTCCCTTTCATAGAAAAACTTCATATTAATATTTGAATGATACCTTTTCTAGACTCTCATTGGAATGATTCTCACTTTTCCCATCAATCTGGAAACGAGCAGAAGCTTCATTGTTTTCTCTCTCAGATGTAGATGTGGCATTCCAATTTCCTTCCAAGTCCGATGTTTGGCCATTTATAACAACTGCAGAAGTGGACGCATTGTTATTGGCATTCATAGCCTGTGGTTTTTCAACAACCAAATCACCTTCAGCCAGATTTCCCCCTTGAACTGTTTTCTCATGTGCCTCATTTACATCAGTTCCTTTAGGTGCCGCCATCTCAGCTTTCCTATTTTCTTCTTCTTTCTGCTGTCTTCTTCTTGTTTCTTGCTCCTTTATTTGCTTAAATCTGCAAGAGAAAAAGGACCAGGATTACAAAGAGATAAATAAATAAATATAATATATATATATATACATATATAATAAAATGACCATGGTTATCTGGAATCACTAACCTTTCACCAGGCTGTGGCCTGTCTGATGTCAACTTCTCACCTTCCCTGGCCTCCTTTGTCGGATTCAGTTCAGAGATTGACTTCTGAATGGGCATGGGGTCAACCTTCATAATATCATCACGGAGTTGCCCCACTGGATTTTGAGCGCCCCCAAGCTTTTGAAGCCAAACTTGTTGTGCAGTGCTCAATATATTATTTGTGAGCCTGTTAAATATGTGAATATAGGAGGGCATTGAGATGACAGGGTAAATAAGCCCAAATGAAAAGCTTTACTTCTGCTTACCAGTAAAGACTTAGACCAGAAGGAACTGAAAGAGCAAAGTAACCAATCATTAATGGAAGAAGCTTGGTTAGGGCTTGAGAACTCTTCATGTTGGGATCATTAGCCTGAATTTCAGAATAGAATTGGCAAGCAATAAGTATATCAGCTACATATGGAAAGTAAACTAGCATGAGTCTCCCTCCCTTTTCAGTAGCTTCATACAACAAATCAGGTTTAACAGATCAGATACTCAAGTTAGATGGCTTTGCTATGTATACAAAAAGGCCAAATGGACCAATATATGGTGTTATCAAGTTTCAAAAGTGTTTTAGTTGAAGCTATAATTAGCCAAAGGGGCAAGAATCCTCACCTCTGGCTCAGCTCCTAATAGGGTGCAATACAAAGAGAACACTGAACCAATAAGATTCAGCGACAAAATTAAGTTTAGAACCTACAAATATCAGGTTTAATTGTACACGCAAGATGACTGACCTGTGTTGACTGCATTATTTGGACAGAGATGTACTGAGAGACAACCAGTAACAAAGGCAACACAAGGTATGCCAATGTATCTGACCATCCAAGGGGTGGGTGACCATCCTGAAAAAGAAAAAATAAAATAAAATTAAAGCAACCAAAAATTAAACAAACTTGAATCATGGGAAAATGATTGCCTATAATCATCAACAATGGAAACTAAAACCAAAATAATGTTAGCACGAAAGTTAATACACTAAACAAGAAAATAATACCTAAAATCTTCTAGCATAAAAATCCTTAAAATAAGTAATTTAAGATTCTAAGTGAGATACCCACCACAAATGGAAAAAGCCAAGAGATACCACTGCCATTTTGACGAGCTGCAATTGTAGTTGGACCAGCAAGAGAAGGTATCCAGAAGAAGCCTTCTGTAAGGAGTCCNAAGTTAATACACTAAATAAGAAAATAATACCTAAAATCTTCTAGCATAAAAATCCTTAAAATAAGTAATTTAACATTCTAAGTGAGATACCCACCACAAATGGAAAAAGCCAAGAGATACCACTGCCATTTTGACGAGCTGCAATTGTAGTTGGACCAGCAAGAGAAGGTATCCAGAAGAAGCCTTCTGTAAGGAGTCCCTTTGCATCAGATAAAATCAAAAAATTACTCTCAGAAGGCAGCATCATATATACCCAAAAGTGAAGGAAAAACTATATTAGAGTCAGCAAACCAACATAATAAGCATGATACCTCATCTGCCACATTTGAAAGGGCTCTATATAACCCAATCCACACAGGTATTGTTGCAAGTGTAGGCAGGCATCCTGTAACGAAGAGAATACAAAGGAAATAGATTAATAAAAGAAGCACCAATTTTCAATTTTATAAAAATTGATTAATGCTTTATAATTTATTTTGAATTTCTTACTACCTCCTTCTACCTGCCTATCTAAGCCATTAAACAAATGTTTGCATATCCAAGATAGAATGATGTTTAAAGTTTCACATATATTAATAGAAGATAAAAAGCATTAGGCGCATGATAATGATGGAAGCACTTTGAAAGGAACACAAGGATTTGAGTAACAAAAGCTTTGGGAAGATCAGCCCATCCCCCCCTCTCTCTCTCTCTCTCAAAGGAAGTATTTTGCATTAAAGCCAATTATGTTAAAAATACCTGCTAGAGGATTTATTCCAGCCAATTTATACAACCGAGCAGTTTCGAGTTGAATTCTCTCCTGCAAGAAGATAAAATAAAACATTTGACATTTGGATCAAGATCATCCCAATGGTTAAAAGTTGCAGTATGACAGTATCTAAATGCTATCAATAGAAGTAGCAGGATTGAACTTCTTTCAAACAACATAGCTGCTGGTTTACTTTCTAAAAATAACAAACTGAAGGATGAAATAAAGCTTGCAGTATGACAGTATCTAAATGCTATCAATAGAAGTAGCAGCATTGAAATTCTTTCAAACAACATAGCTGCTGACTTACTTTCTGAAAAATAACAAACTGAAGGATGAGCTTTCATGTTTAAGGCTTCCAAGGAAGAGAGAAACATCTTAAAATTATCCAATTGGAGTTCCCAGAGTAACATGTAAAGAGGCCAATACTATACCTGATCACCTGCATACCGTTGTTGAATTGCCTTTATTTGAGGTTGCAAAGAACGCATAGCCATGGCAGATTCTACCTATGCATGATCACTCAAAATTTTAGACAATTGAATCATAATGAAACATATCCTCTATTATGGTTTTTGAACTTTGTTAATGCCAATAGAAACGGCAATCAGTAATCAGTTCACAGATGACCAAATCATGTGAAATGAACATAATAGATTTCTTAAAATATACCGGGCCTACAGGAACACAGAACTTGTATTCATGAGAACATTGCATTGGTTGTTTTCTGCTCATCAACACTATTGAAGCACATTAACAAGGAGACAAGGACAGACCTGTTTTTTTGTCAATGGAAATGTGGCAGCCTTAACAAGAACCGTGAGAAGTATAATTGCAAAACCATAAACGTACGGTACATGCAAAGTAGAAAGACCATCCTTGAGGACCTGAAAATTT
>QAOA01005530.1:231622-301459 GCA_003255065.1 Cercis canadensis
TCCTTGGAAATCAAGGATGAATCAAAATCAGAATTAGTTAAGACTTGGATTGGTTGCTTTCTCTTAAACTCTACCACTTTCAATTAATTTTTGTTAATCACAGAAACAAACACAACCCCCCCTGTTTATATGCTTCTCAATATGATTCACCAAATAGAACAATCCTTAGGTTCGACTTAGGGCTGCCCTTTGCTGCAAATAGCTTAGGAACCGACCTTAAACTTTAAGTAATTTAAGGAGCCTCGGCAGCTCATCAGTGATCGATGCCAAAGAATGGGTAACATCTCTAAACGACATGAAATACCTCTGAACTCAGTGCTTGAAGTCGAGTTATTCGATGTGTGAGGTATTGATTTTATGGGCCCCTTTCCCTCATCATACTCTAATGAATACATCCTGGTGGCGGTTGATTATGTGTCCAAATGGGTTGAAGCAACAGCAACCAGAACTAATGATGCTCAGGTGGTTATTGGTTTCCTCAAAAAGAACATTTTCTCAAGATTTGGGTTACCAAAAGCTTTGATAAGTGATGAGGGAACTCACTTTTGCAACAAGCGGCTGGAATCTTTGTTAGGTAAATATGGTGTAAGGCATTGTATTGTAACCATGTATCATCCACAAACCAGTGGACAAGTTGAGGTGTCGAACAGGGAATTGAAGTGGATACTTGAGAAAACTGTTAACACTTCAAGAAAAGATTAGGCAATGAAGCTTGACGATGCTCTTTGGGTTTACTAGATTACTTTGAAGACACCACTTGACATGTCTCCTTACCAATTAGTGTATGGGAAGGCCTATCATTTACTTGTTGAATTGGAGCATCGAGCATTGTGGGCAACAAAGATCCTTAATTTTGACTTGGCAGCAGCAGGTGAGAAAAGGATGCTTCAACTTCATGAATTGGATGAGTTTTTGCATCAAGCTTATGAGAGTTCAAAGCTCTACAAAGAAAAAATGAAGCGATGACATGACAAGAGGATTATCCCAAGGAATTTTGAATCGGGACAACAAGTGTTATTATACAACTCAAGGTTGAAACTCTTTCCTAGGAAGTTGAAATCGAGGTGGTTAGGTCCCTTTTTTATCAAAAAATTCTTCCCCTATGGAGCTATTGAAGTAGCTAGCATTCATTTAGGAATAAGCTTCAAGGTTAATGGAAAAAAGCTTAAGCATTATTGGGGAGATGGGGTTCACCAAATCTCTCCAATGGTCCTTTCTGCACCAACATAACACCAGAGAGAGTTCAACTTAAGACTATAAATTAAGTGTTTGTTGGAACGCAACCCAATATCTAGTGTTTTATTGTTTTCTTAAGTTTCTTTATGATTTATCTTGAATTGGTTTCTTTAAGTGTCTTAGTTAATTTTTAGCTAAAAGAAGAGATTTATTTCCTATTTTTTCTGGTATAGGTTTTGCTTGGGACACTTATACAGATTCAAGTTCAGTATTCAAGCTTAGAATGAAGAACACGGATTGAAACATAGTCGTGCCCTACCCCGTGTGCATCAGGCAAAAATCCCAAGAGAAGAACACGGCTAGTGACATGGCCGTGTCAATACTCGTGTTGATTGGCCAAAGGCTTATGAATTATTCAAAAAATCCAGAGGAAGAACACGGCCAATGACATGGCCGTGTCTATACCTGTGTGAACCATCCAGAAAGTCAAGGAGGAAAACACGAGCACACACGACCGTGGCAGCAAGCGTGTGGATGACACAGAGAGTACAGAAAGAACACGACAAGTGACATGGCCGTGTCTATTCCCTTGTCGATTGACCAAAAGTAACCCACCTGAAGACACAGCCATGTCCATACCTAGGTAAGTATCCATGCATGTCATGTCACTAACACGGTCGCACACACGGCCGTGTCTTGCTCGTGTCACTTAAAAGGATTTTCTACACTCTACACATGGCCCAATACACAGGCATGTCACCCCCGTGTCACACCAACACCCCCACTGCCATGCACGTGTCAACTTCTCGTGTTTCTTACCCAAGCCCAACACGACCACAATATACGGCCGTGTTGTGGCCGTGTCACTTAAAACCCTTTAAAATTCTGGTTCACGGGTCATCATTTCACTTAAAAAAATAACCCAATTTCTCTCATTCTCCTTTAAATCCTTAACCATTCCGGTACTCCCATACCCATTTCCGGCCAAACTCCTCTAAATTGAATAAGTGGCCCAAATGTAACAAAATACTAAAACATATGCCTAAAATGGGATCACCAATTTAAAAATAAAAAAGAAAAACAATTTAGTCACACTAGGTTAGCACGCATAATCAGCCTAGCTACAAGTACATGGTTTCTACAGTTTGTATTTCTTTTCATGTTTACCATTTGAGGAACGTGAGAAACAAATATTTTCATGCATCATGTAGGAAACATGTAAAGAAAGTAGATAAGTATTTTGCCTGTGATAAAGGAAAAGATAATTGTCATTATTCAAGATGACTCATGATGCGAAAGATATACTAGATCCAAAAAGATCAAGATTCGAGCCTGGGAATTAGCAAGAAATTTAAAATCAAGATTTGAGCTTGGGAATTGGCAAGAAATTTAAAATCATGATTTGACCCTGAGAATTAGCAAGAAATTTAAAACCAATGTTCGATCCTGGGAATTGGCAAAAAATTTAAAAACCAAGATTTAAGCAAACACAGAAGCATAAGAATAAAACCGATAAACAACTAAAGAACTAACTAAATACCAAGTGAATGATATCTAATTCATTTATATAAAATTCACTCATTATTTAACATATATATATATATATATATATATATCTGTGTGTGTGTGTGTGTGTGTCTGTATTTGTGTAAAATAACTTTTTTGTTTCATTAGAATGATTATTTATTCCATGTTAATTCGTAATTGAATATTTTTATGATATCCTTTCTTTGAACTTGTGTTTTCATTGTCATAATAATTTATTTATTTTTGTGTCCTTATGTTTATGTTTATGTTTATGATTATGTTTATTAAAAAATTAGCCAATTTATTTGGTTTATATAAGGTGTTGAATAATTTGTAAAATAGATATGGGAACAAGTTCAAAATTTGACAAACTTAAGGAATTTTGATTGCTTATAATTCCAACCAAGAGCCTATCTGTAACTTTAAGATAATGTGCTGCATATGCCCATGTTTCAAGCCCAATAAACTAGCAAGTTAAATATTTAAATGTGTTCATTGGTTTGTAGTGTGATAGTAGATGAGGGAAGTTGTGCTAATGTAGCTTGCCCATACATAAACACTTCAAACCCTACATTCTCCAATCGCTCAACAATAGTGGGGAGGTAACAGTGAGCAAAAAAGTCCTAATCTCTTTCTCCATTGGCAAGTATGAAGATGAGGTGCTTTGTGATATTATTCCCATGCAGGCTAGCCACATACTCCTTGGTAGGACTTGACCATTTGACTACAAAGTCAATCACAGTGGGTACATAAAATTATACTCATTTGTTTTCAACAAGAGGCTAATCACCTTGATCCCTATGTCTCCAAAGCAAATTCTAGAAGATCAAATACGGATAAAAAAGATTGTGAGATTGAGAGAGAGCAAAAGAGAGTGGAGGCTAAGACCTTCAAGAGGCAAGAAAAAGAGAGAGAAACCAAGAGCAGATTGAGTGGAAAGAAGAGAGGAAAAATGAAAGATTATGAGCTTGGGAAAAGAAAGTCCAAGAAAGTTTTGCTTTCTCATAAGCCTACTCTAACATCCTTGTGCAAAAAGACTTATGTTGAGACTAATCCCTTCAATCTTTCATGTTCTAGTGTGTGTTTGTCCCATGTGTAGAATCTTGAAGAAGTCTCTCAAAAAACAACACAAGATGGAATGCTACTCATATTGAAGAGTGACTTTCCCAAGGCTTCTATTGTTAACTTTACACATTTTCCTACTTTGACATCAACTTATGTTGATTGTGCACTTGCTGAAAAATTGTTTAATCATGATCCTACTCTTGTTGTAATGGTGTATGCATGTGGAGATTTAGGAACTAATGTTGATGGATTAGGAGATTTCATGCTTCTTACTTATTTACATGCTAGGGCACTAGGTCTCGATCATGTTAGAACCTTGTGTGCTAGTGACTTTTATGATATCGGTAGGAAGAGTATGAGTGTTACATGGGCTGCACAACCCCACCATATGCCAAATTACTCTTTGTTTAGAAAGCTCGATGACCAGTTATTCCATAACTCCATGTATAGATCTCACATTTCTTTTAATTCTTGCATAAATAACACTTTTTATGACACCAATGTATTTTGTAAGGATGAACTTGCACATGGTCGTTATAGGCTTAGATTTGTTGGACATAATTATTTGCTTTCTTTTAGATTTATATATGGAACCTATGGTTGGTTGTCCATACCTTGCAAGGTTTGTCATATCTCTCATACCCTATCTAAAGTGGTGAATCTTTTGTTGCACATTTCCATTGGATACTTTTTGAAGGCCTACTTCGTGGTATTTTTAAATCAATAGCTGAGTTTAGTTTATTCTAGTCCTACAGTGCTTGCTTCACTATTTCTTTTATGCCTTTATGGATTTTTATGTTTTTGTGTTCCTCACAAAAATTTTAGCTTTGTGATTTCTTGTAAGGAATTTGAGAGGGTGGTATTTGACCCGGGTATCTCCTTATACTTTGTTGTTACAAATAAGGGAGAAGGAACTTGAATGTTCAAGATGAAGCTGGTCAATGTAACACAAGTCTTAGTGGTTGCACTAAGCCTATCTTCCTCTACAATCTTAAACCTTGTTGTGGCTTGATATTAATTGGGTTTTACACTCATTACCCTTTTCTTGTTGATGTAGGTTAAAGATTTGAGGGCAAATCTTTTTGAAGAGGGAGGAGGGGATGATGCGATCCAAGGTAGCAACACCAAGGAGGCCAAGGCTAGGGTTTAGCTCATAGTTATTTGGTCAATAGTCTTTGTATTTGGATATCATTGTTGGGCTGAATAGCTATGTATTTAGGGTCTTTATTTTCTGATTTATTTCTTGAGACTTTATTTTAGGTTAAGTTTGTAGTAATGGCCCATTTTGAACTTCTATTAAGGCTGGTCATTACTTAAGCCACTTAGGGCTTACTTAATTGGGTTTTAGGATCTTTGGGTCAGTTTGGGTTCGGTTACCCACTCAGCTCCTAAAATCGCCCCACAAACACTTTAAGGAGCTGATTGCCTTTGTCATCAACATTATTCAGAAATTAATCAAAGAACTTGTTGAGAGGTTTCTTCTCTTTTCTCTCTTTTGAGAGCTATGGACTAGCAAGGGTACAACTTGCTTGGTGCTAGAATCTTATCACTCCCAATCTCCTTTTTCCCTGAAGTTTGGTGATTCAAGCAATGCTTCATCCTTTCCACGTTGGTTCTTGATTCTTTGTGCTTGAGAGGTTTGGCTGCATTGTTGAGTTGCTCATTCTAAGTTTAAGGGTCTTCACTTCATTTCCATTCATCTTGTTTTGTTTGATTTATTGGCCAATTTCTTGGGATCCTTGGATTCGTGGTGTTATGCTGAGTTGACCTATATTCACTAGGGAAATCGCATCAATAAGCAAAATGTTAAGTTTGGGGGTATTTGTTAAGTGGATTTTACACCCACTTTATAAATGCTTTAGGTTAACTTTATGTTTGTGTCTTGAGATTTGTAGCCTTAATCTTGTTCATTCTGTCTATTTTGTAGGTTTAATGGAAAAAGTGAAAATTATTGCTTAAAGAGGCATTGAAGACAAGATTTGGCAAATTTTTGGTTTGTTGGGTGTTGCTATGCTACTCCCTGGCGTCGCTACGCTCGAAGTCCACTAGCTGCAGAGGTGAGCAAGGTGCTGGGCATCCTTATGCTACTTCCTAGTGTCTCTACGCACTCTCTTAGCCAAAAGCCACATTGAAACATCCTTTGGGCGTCGCTACGCCTTTGACCAATGTCACTATGCCCATGACCTAGAGTCGCTTTGCCAGGCCATCCACCAAAGCACTCCCTGGGCGTCCTAGCGCTCATGATCCAATGTCCCAACGCCCAATGTGCATTCTTCCACCCAACGTGCTATGCCCTCTCTTAGCCAAAAGCCACATTGAAGCATCCTTTGGGCGTCGCTACGCCCTTGACCAATGTCGCTATGCCCATGACCTAGATTCGCTTTGCCAGGCCATCCACCAAAGCACTCCCTAGGCATCCTAGTGCTCGTGATCCAGCGTCCCAACGCCCAACGTGCATTCTTCTGCACACGTGCTTTGTTTTTCCTATTAGAATTAGGAGTAATAGGTTTTACTATTTAAGCAACTTTTAGGTTTGAGTTTAGGGATCTTTTCTTGACTTTTTAGAAGTAAGGAAGCAAGAGCAAAACAAGGATTTGAGAGGTGCAACTTGGACAACAGATCGGTGGCTTCTCTATTGAGTTTTATTCTTCTTCCCTTTGAATTATATCTAGATTTTACCCTACCATGTTCTTATCTTTTGCTGTGAGCTAATCTCTTATTTAGGGCTATGATGTAGCCTAATTATAAACGGTTGTAGTTTTTTGGGAAATTAATTTGAGGTTTATATTTTTTATTTGAGTGTTTATCCCTATTCTTAATGCTTTGCCATTAATTAGTTGATTAGTTAATCACTTAGAGACTGAAAGGAGATTTGTGTGTCTAGTTCATTGAGATGAATACCACAGGTTGCATGTATGATAGGAATATACCTCCATGACTTGTGTAGTCAATTAAGAGATTCATAGAACCTAATGAATTTGTAATTATTATAACTCGTATAGTAATATACAGGGTTAGTAATTGAGGATATTTTCACCAGACCTTGGGAGAGGCTAGTGAATGAATTAGGGAATCTTGACTAACAATTAGGAAGATAAATTGATATTAATGACATGAGGAATGAAAACCGGGATTATTTTTGGTGAAATCGGAACCATAGGCTTTTCTCTCTTGATTAATTAGTCGTTTTCTCTGTCTTAGCTTATTTTCAGTTTACTTAAAGTTCTATCTTGAAAATCTCCATACTCGTTGATTAGATAAAATTGAGATTAACCCAATTTCGATAATTGATAACATTAGTCCTCATGGGAATGATAATTAACTCACATCTTATTACTTGGAAACGATAATGTGCACTTGCGTTAGAATTTTACACAACAATAGTGGTCAAGAATGAGAATAATGAATTGATCCTAACTAGAACTGTGACTAGCTGGAGAGTGTGCATTGACTACATGAAGCTCAATAAGGCCACTAGAAAGGATCACTTCCCCTTGCCTTTTATTGATCAGATGCTTGACAGAATGGTTGGCCATCCTTATTGTTGTTTTCTTGATGGATACCCTAGCTATAATCAGATCTCTATAGCACCTGAAGATTAGGAGAAGACTACCTTCACTTGCCCATATGGGAAATTTGCCTTCAGACGCATGTCCTTTGGGTTATGCAATGCACCAACCTCTTTTCATATGTGCATGATGGCAATTCTCTTACATGGTGGAGAGGTTTATTGAAGTGTTTATAGATGACTTTTTAGTCTTTGGAACTTCTTTTGATTCATGCTTGGCTAATCTTGCTTAAGTTCTCCAATGTTGTGAAGAAACTAATCTAGTGCTCAACTGGGAAAAGTGCCACTTCATGGAGACATAGGGCATTGTCTTAGGCCATAAGATCTATGCTTCTGGTGTTGCGGCTGATTGGGCTAAGAAAGAAACTATTGAGAAGCTGCCACCTCCTACATATGCTAAAGGAGTGTGTAGTTTTATGGGCCATGCTGGATTCTATAAGTGCTTCATTAAAGACTTCTCCAAGATAATTGAGCCTCTCTGCAATCTACTTCTCAAAGATGTGCCTTTTAAATTTATTGTAGATTGTCTTGAGGCTTTCCAAGTTCTTAAGAAGGCTTTGGTATCTGCCCCTATGATCATAGCTGCTGATTAGGATTTTCCTTTTGAATTGATGTGTGATGCCAATGATTTTGCTATAGGAGCTATTTTGGGATAGAGTAGAAACAAGGTCTTTCATGTTATTTATTATGATAGTCGCTCCTTTAACCCTGCTTAGATGAACTATGTCACCACTGAAAAAGAACTGCTGCCAATGGTTTATGCTTTTAACAAGTTTTGGCCATACTTCATAGGACCAAGACCATAGTCTACACTGACCATTATGCCATCATGTATCTGATCGAGAAAAAAGATGCAAAACTCAGATTAATCAAGTGGGTGCTCCTACTATAAGAGTTTGACTTGGAGATCAAAGACAAGAAGGGAACAAAAAATCAAGTAACTGATCATTTGTACCGCTTAGAGCCATATGAGCAACATGATTAGACAAAGCCTCATATTAATGATGCATTCCCAAATGAACAACTCTATAATATCTCTGTTGGGAAGCTTCCTTGGTATTCAGATTTTGCTAATTATTTGACTAGTAAGGTTCTTCCACTAGAACAAAGCAGTAATCAACAGAGGAAGAAATTTCTCTATGATGTGAAGCATTACTTATGGGATGACCCTTTTGTCTACAAGCATTGCTCTGATAGGATTATCAGAAAGTGTGTCCCTAAAGAGGAGATGGTGAGTATACTTCATCACTGCCATTCTTCTAAATATAGTGGTCACTTTAGAGCTAACCATTCTGCAGCTAAGATCCTTTAGTCAGGTTTCTACTAGTTGACATTGTTCAAAGCCACACTGATGAGGATCCTAACACCCAATCAAAAGACCCGTCATCCATGTCTGTGGGTCCGATCACAAGAGCAAGAGCTAAAAGGATGCAAGAAGCTTTGAACGGCTTGATTGATAAGATCGAGGCTCAAGGAACAAGTTTGGATGGAAGCCAAAAGTTCTATGCTCAATTTAGGCTAAAAATGAAGATATTGAAGACGGGTAGAACCTTGGGGGCCACAGCCTCCAAAACTCGATGTCATAGCACTCCAAATCACTCAGAATGGCTTCTAGACAAGGCCTAAGTTGCCGCAGCACCCAGCAGACAGCAAGCCAGGCACCGCAGTGCCAACCCTCAATGCCGCAGCTCCCCGTCAATTTATAGCTTAGCGAGTTTTGACCTAAAATGAGTGTTTTGGTTAGTGGCTCCAAGCTTGGACCAACTTTTAGCCAATTTCACTTAGGTTATTAATGTTATCCATTTGGGACATCTAGTTATTATTTTGGGCTTATTTAGGTTTTGTTAAGGGCTTTGGCCTAATTAGACTTAGAATTAGGGTTATGCTTGTTTTGTTTAAAAGGGAGGCCAATGCTCTTGTCATGGTCAGAATACGCATTTTGAGTAAAGTTAAGAGTCTTCTCCTTCCATGGTTTTTTGAAGAACTAGTGTAACTTATCAAGAACCATAGTTCTTATGGCGTTTGTAACTTATCAAGTACTCCAGGTTCTTGTGGCGTTCAATTCTAGAACTTATTGCTTGCCTTCTATCTTTCTCGAGCGTGGCATTCATATATCTTCCTTGGATACCTTCAGTTCCCGCTTTGCTAAGCGATGGGTCGAGTTCCTCGTTTTCATTCTGAAACTTGA
This sequence comes from Cercis canadensis, assembly GCA_003255065.1. NCBI lineage: Eukaryota > Viridiplantae > Streptophyta > Magnoliopsida > Fabales > Fabaceae > Cercis > Cercis canadensis. Next base: position 241,147 of record QAOA01005530.1, read on the forward strand.
TTTAAACAGTTCATCATGCATTTGGAATCTCTACATTTAGGTTACCCCATAGGGATTCGCATCACACACCCTCATATGTCTGCTTGTGACATATGCCAGAGGACTGACAATATATCTTGTTGACATGAGATGGCTCTAAATAATATTCTAGAGGGAGAGTTGTTTGATGTGTGGTGGATTGATTTCATGAGACCATTTCCATCTTTCAACAATAATTATATTCTTTTAATTGTAGATTATGTGTCCAAATGGGTTAAAATTGTAGCCTTACCAACCAATGACTCTAAGGTGGTAATTAATTTTTTGAAGAAAAACATTTTCACTTGCTTTGGCACTGCAAGAGCTATCATAAATGGTGAAGGGGAGCACTTATGTAACAAGCAGCTAGATACACTCTTAGCCAAGATGGGGTCAAGTACAAGATTGTCACTGCTTATCATCCCTAGACTAGTGGCCATGTGGAGATCTCCAATAGAGAGTTAAAGTAGATATTAGAGAAAACAATGAACACTAATAGGAAGAATTAGTCCGAGAAGTTAGATGATGCTTTTTGGGCATATAGGATAGCTTTCAAGACACCAATAGCCATGTCACCTTACCAATTGGTGTTAGGGAAAGCTTGTCACCTACCTATGGAGTTAGAGCACCGGGCATATTATGCAATTAAGAAGTTGAATTTTGATCTTCAAGTCGCTGGTGAAAACCATCTACTGTAGCTCAATGAGATGGATGAATTTTTGCCAAGAAGCTTGTAAGAATGCCAGTTATACAAGGCACAAACTAAACAGTGGCATGATAAGCGTATCTTAAGGCGTGAGTTTACTCCTAGTCGGTAGGTCCTTTTGTTCAATTCTTATTTGAAGCTATTTCCAGGAAAGCTGACATCTAGGTAGTCAGGATCTTTCACTGTGGTCCAAGTATTTCCTCATGGAGATGTGAAAATTCAAAGTGTTGATCATAGATTTAAAGTCAATAGCTAATGGCTCATGGCTTAGATTGATGGTGTGAAGGACCTTCAAAAGTCCTCAATCACCCTTGAAAAGCCAAAATGATATACATTCCAGAGATAGTTAGGTTGAGAACTATAAAACATGCACTTTTTAAGAGGCAACCTAGGTTTTCTTAATATTTATCTTAGTTTTAGTTTAGTTGTGTTAATTTTTTTTCCACACTTGTGTTTTAATTTCTATTTATTCTATGATTAAATTTGATGAATTTTTTGTTTTGCAATTTTTTTCAGGGCTTAAACAAATTTGGGGGAGCTAGTGTATCATAATAGAAAAAAAAAGCTGAAATAAGAACCTAGGCAGATGAAAAGAAGTAGTATATCTAACACAAGTCTACGAAGTTTCTTCATATGGTCAATTCATAAAAACTATTAATCAAGAGATAGTAGTTCAATGTAAGAAAAAAGATAAAAAAGGATACTAACAAAAGAAAAAACAAATTAAGAAATATTTGTCATCAAATGAATTAAAATGATAGATTAATTTCTACTTCCTCAAAAGATAGAAAAAATGAATTCAGCAATATAATAAATCTAGAAAATATTATAATATAATCGAATCAAGCAAAATTACAAAATAAAATTGCGAAAGATTTAAATTTTATAAGATATTATAGAGAATTTGTTTGTTATATGTGTAGTCAAATTTAAAATTGGAAGAGAAATTCTCCAAGGAATGAGAAGATAAATTCAATAAATACAAGTAAATAATTAAAAGAAGAATTAATCAAATTATTTGTAAATAATGTTACTATCACATATGGGCACTATAGAAATTGTTGATTATCTAGTGATAATGAAAGTGAAAATATTTTTTCTAGAGTTGTCAAGTTGCAGTCAGATTTTGTGGGCAGTGTCAAGCAACAAATTGAGACCAACAAATGTCAACTAACTAATCGAGATTCTAAATAATATAGAAGCTCTAACTTTCAAAGTATAGGTCATAGTAACTCTAATGTATTGGAGCAGGGTTGGCCATATTTGATGACTCTGGCTTTCTTCCATATGACCAATTTGTGCAACACCCTTTTTTAGGCAGCTTTAGAAGGCTACAAACTAGAATACTAAGCTTGGATCTGAAGTCATTGTTCAAAATGCATAAAACAATATGTAGATCCACCTTCTGTTCCTAGACTTGAATGCAGCTTCACATAAGTAGGCATTTGGTGTCATAGCAAAGCTTCTCAATAATGCAATTGGTGAGGCCCATAATAGCAAGGTGGCTACTTTTGTCTTTGTAGAAAAAATTTCAAATCCAAAGGATGGAAGACAACACTCTAAACCTTGTGGGAACAACCCCTCCAATCCTATATCACAAGGCTGTCACTTATGTTAAAATTGGGACCCAAATATTAACCTAGAATTCAGCCTATAAACCAAAAGTGACAAAGATTATATGAAAGCAACTATTTCTTTCTCTTGTTTTTATTTTCTAATCTCGTTCCTTTTTCTTTTAATGAAATCTAGCAATCAAGAGAGTAGCAAGCATGTCATACCACAACAAGCCAAAACAATGCTAAAAGAGATTAAGTGAATTCAGTAGAAAACAAATAACATGAATAAACCTTAAACATCACTAAGATGTGGTTACAGTAAGTAAGAAATTGGAGGGAAACATAGCAGGTCAATACATGAGCAGATTGACAACACTAGAATGTCACGTTAAAGATTTAAGTTTTGAAATACATTTCATTGTGATCACAATTTTTCCTCAACTTATTTTATCATCAAAAATTTATTATGCAAATAACTTAAATATAAAAAACAAAATAAGAATATGAAATGACAATGAAATAAAACATAGAAAGCGTTCCTAAATTGAATAAGTGGCCCAAATGCAACAAATAATAAAACATGCATAAATAGAGCCACCAATTTAAACATGACAGAAAAATAATTTAGTCTCATTGGGTCAGTACACATTAGAGGTGTAAGCCAATCCGAGAAAACTGGCCAAACTAACCGAACCGAACCAAAGGTAAACCGAGAAAGCCGGTCCGATTTTCGGTTTGTTTTCCTACAAAACTGATGGGGTCAGTTTGGTTTTCTGTTTCAATGAAGAAAAATCGATGATAAACCGAACCGAACCGAACATGTTAGAACTATGCCATTTTATTAGTTTTTTGAACTTCAAAACCCAATTCCTCATCTTCCCTCGGTCTTTGCCATGCTCCCTCTCTGAAATCCCTAGAAATCCCTAAGCCTCTCACTTTGTCAATCTCGCATCACTGGTCTCGGTGGCTATTGGCAGTGGCTCATCTTGCTAGTCTCCCTCTCGCTGGTCTCTCTTTGTTATTCACTCTCCCTCTCACATTTTCACTCTTCGCTACGCAGAGGCATTGCCCTTCTTGCAACGCAAATCTTAGCTGTCAAAGCCTCATCGGTTTACCTCAAAGGACTTTTGGGTTGAAAGCTGAATTGGATTTTGGGCTGCCATGTGTTTCGTGGAGGAAAAAAAGATTTATTTTTGTAAGAGAGGGAACCGCCGTGGCTGGGAATGGAAATCTAAATATGGGGTCTCCTCCTTTTGGTAGTATTCCCCAGAATTTACAACAAAGGAGGTGCTACCAAGTCTGGAGGGGAAATAATGTGAGTTCTTCTCTGCCTTTTGTTTGGTTCTCATAGTTGGGTTTTGCTTATAATGCAGAAAAGACGTTTGATCACAATTTAATGATTTTTCCAGAAGTTTTTCATTATTGTAATTGGGATGGTTATGTGTTTTGATTTCAAGTATTTCTGGTACAAAATTATGAAAGTGTAATTTATTATGCTTTACTCCAAATGTTAGTGGATTGAATAAATTAGTTGGTTTTGCTATTGATTACAAGGTGATGTGCTATATGGGACATCTTCAAGTGGAAATCATCATTCTGGTGTTTTGGAAGGATGGTTTGGTGAACAGTGGTGGACAAGGTGTATTTTTGTTCTTTTCTTGACAACTCTTCCTGTATTTGCTGCATTGGGATTCTTTAAGCGGATAGGTCAGTAGGCAAACCGGAAAAACTGACTAAACCGGTCGAACCGAACCCATTCGGTTTGACTCAGTTTCACTCAAAAAATTCTAAAAAATGTAACCAAATTTGTTTGACTCGATTTTAGCCGGTTTGGGGTGTAAATCGGACCAAACCGAACCGATTACACCCCTAGTACCATGATCAACCTTGTTACCATTATGGGCATTACTGAGTACAAGTTAGTAAATGGCAAGTGGCCCAAATTCACAAGCAAAAAAATATAGCAAATAGAAAAAGAACAACCCAATCATAACGAAGGGGCTTCCCTTAATCAGTCCAATAAACAAAAAAGACATAAGGGATGAGGGATGAAGGCAGAGGAAATAGAAGGCAAAATGCAAGACCCCAAGTCAAATTGATGGTATGAAGGTAAATTCCCTCTCTATATCTCTTTATTTTCTTGAAAATTTCTGAGTTTCTATTTTTCTTCTCTCTAAACTCTTATTTTATACAAAATATCTAAGAGAAAACTTAGAGATTAAGGAAAGAGGAAAAACTGTCTAAAAATATCTAATGACTTGATTCTGAATTTCGGCTGCCCCCTCTTGCTGATATAGACCTCCAAATTTACATGCACACCCAAATTGCCCTTAGGGCACACTTGTTCCCATGGGCCTTAGCTTCAATTGGGCTTTGGTTTGGGCCCATTTGGACTTGTCATGAGGAAGTTAGGCCCATTTAAGTGGCAAAAGGTGTATGGAACCGTCAGCTATCTTGCACAGTAAATAAGACCATCTTCAACATAAAATATGGTGAACCAGTCTTCATAGCAATTGAAACTCTGTCTGTTAGCTTTCCAAAGGTACCAGTTTCAGGTCCATATGACATACACAACTCAAGTTATGACCCAAATACTGCATGTAGGTCAGGATCCTGCGATAGCATGTCTTCTCTGGTTTCCAGGCTGCATATGATCTTCTGAACGTCCGAATTAGCTTTGGAGCCCTGAAAGAAAGTTGTAGACAATTCTCTCAGCTTTCCTACAATGTATGACTCGGAATTTTTAGACATCCAGAACTCAACATTTGCACGAAACACAGAGATAGCATATAATGCTCAGTATTGCTGGAAATTGCAATTAAGCACAAATAGATCCAAAGTCATGAAATGAGGTCTAAGTCTATGCAATTAAGCCCAAAAGAGGTTTAAAAGACTAAGTATGAGGGATAACTATTATATAAAAAGTGTGTTCATCAGGAAGCAAGAGCAAAACGAGGATTTGAGAGGTGCAACTTGGACAGCAAATCGGTAGCTTCTCTACTGAGTTTTATTCTTCTTCCCTTTGAATTATGTCTAGATTTTACCCTACCATGTTCTTATCTTTTGCTGTGAGCTAATATCTTATTTAGGGCTATGATGTAGCCTAATTATAAACGGTTGTAGTTTCTTGTGAAATTAATTTGAGGTTTATATTTTTTATTTGAGTGTTTATCCCTATTCTTAATGCTTCTAATTAACTGGCCATTAATTAGTTGATTAGTTAATCACTTAGAGACTGAAAGGAGATTTGTGTGTCTAGTTCATTGAGATAAATATCACAGGTTGCATGTAGGATAGGAATATACTTCCATGACTTGTGTAGTCAATTTTGTATCTGATAGCCAATATTTGTATCGACACCATAGCAACTTTACCTGCTCGTGCATTGCACAGGCATGACACTAGATTAAAGTAAACTAGAAAAAGTAAAACTTATAAAAATCACGAAAAAGTAAAAAGTAAACTTGGCAGCAGTAGGTGAGAAAATGATGCTTCAGCTTCATGAATTGGATGAGTTTTTGCATCAAGCTTATGAGAGTTCAAAGCTCTACAAAGAAAAAATGAAGCGATGACATGACAAGAGGATTATCCCAAGGAATTTTGAATCGGGACAACAAGTGTTATTATACAACTCAAGGTTGAAACTCTTTCCTAGGAAGTTGAAATCGAGGTGGTCAGCTCCCTTTTTTATCAAAAAAGTCTTCCCCTATGAAGCTATTGAAGTAGCTAGCATTCATTTAGGAATAAGCTTCAAGGTTAATGAAAAAAAGCTTAAGCGTTATTGGGGAGATGGGGTTTAGCACCAAATCTCTCCAATGGTCCTTTCTGCACTAACATAACACCAGAGAGAGTTCAGCTTAGGACTATTAATTAAGTGCTTGTTGGAACGCAACCCAATATCTAGTGTTTTATTGTTTTCTTAAGTTTATTTATGATTTATCTTGAATTGGTTTCTCAAAGTGTCTTAGTTAGTTTTTAGCTAAAAGAGGAGATTTATTTCCTATTGTTTCTGGTGTAGGTTTTGCTTGAGACACTTATGCAGATTCAAGTTCAGTATTCAAGCTTAGAATGAAGAACATGGATTGAAACACAGTCGTGCCGTACCCCATGTGCATTAGGCAAAGATCCCAAGAGAAGAACATGGCTAGTGACATGGTCGTCTCAATACTAGAGGAAGAACACGGCCAATGACATGGTCGTGTCTATACCTATGTGAACCATCCAGAAAGTCAAGGAGGAAAACATGAGCACACACGACCGTGGTAGCAAGCGTGTGGATGACACAAAGAGTCCAGAAAGAACACGGCAAGTGACATGGCCGTGTCTATTCCCGTGTCGATTGACCAAAAGTGACCCACCTGAAGACACGGCCATGTTAATACCTAGGTAAGTATCCATGCATGTCATGTCACTAACACGGTCGCACACACGTCCGTGTCTTGCTCGTGTCACTTAAAAGGATTTTCTACACTCTACACACAGCCCAATACACAGGCATGTCACCCCCGTGTCACACCAACACCCCCACTGCCATGCACGTGTCAACTTCCCGTGTTTCTTACCCAAGCCCAACACGCCCACAATATACGGCTGTGTCACTTAAAACCCTTTAAAATTCTGGTTCACGGGTCATCATTTCACTTAAAAAAATAACCCAATTTCTCTCATTCTCCTATAAATCCCTAACCATTCCGGTACTCCCATACCTATTTCCGGCCAAACTCCTCTAAATTGAATAAGTGGCCCAAATGAAACAAAATAATAAAACAGATGCCTAAAATGGGGTCACCAATTTAAAAAGAAAAAAGAAAAACAATTTACTCATACTAGGTTAGCACCCATAATCAGCCTGGCTACAAGTACATGATAAATATTTAAAAAAAAAAAAAAAGAAAAACAATTTACTCACACTAGGTTAGCACCCATAATCAGCCTGGCTACAAGTACATGATAAATGAAAATTTCAATATTGAAAAATTAGTTGAAGACTTAGATCTGAAAATATGGTTTCTACAGTTTGTATTTCTTTACATGTTTACCATTTGAGGAATGTGAGAAACAAATATTTTCATGTCATCATGTAGGAAACATGTAAAGAAAGTAAATAAGTATTTTGCCTGTGTTAAAGGAAAAGACAATTGTCATTATTAAAGATGACTCATGATGCGAAAGATATACTAGATCCAAGAAGACCAAAATTCGAGCCTGGGAATTAGCAAGAAATTTAAAATCAAGATTTGAGCTTGGGAATTGGCAAGAAATATAAAATCATTATTTGACCCTGAGAATTAGCAAGAAATTTAAAACCAATGTTTGATCCTGGGAATTGGCAAAAAATTTAAAAACCAAGATTTAAGCAAACACAGAAGCACAAGAATAAAACCGATAAACAACTAAAGAACTAACTAAATACCAAGTGAATGAAATCTAATTCATTTATATAAAATTCACTCATTATTTAACACACACACACACACACACACACACACACACATATATATATATATCTGTGTGTGTGTGTGTCTGTATTTGTGTAAAATAACTTATTTGTTTCATTGGAATGATTATTTATTCCATATTAATTCGTAATTGAATATTTTTATGATATCTTTTCTTTGAACTTGTGTTTTCATTGTCATAATAATTTATTTATTTTTGTGTCCTTATGTTTATGTTTATGTTTATGTTTCTGTTTATGTTTATGATTATGTTTATTAAAAAATTAGCCAATTTATTTGGTTTATATAAGGTGTTGAATAATTTGTAAAACAAGTTCAAAATTTGACAAACTTAAGGAATTTTGATTGCTTATAATTCCAACCAAGAGCCTATCTGTAACTTTAAGATAATGCGCTGCATATGCCCATGTTTCAAGCCCAATATACTAGCAAGTTAAATATTTAAATGTGTTCATTAATTTGTAGTGTGATAGTAGATGGGGGAAGTTGTGCTAATGTAGCTTGCCTATACATAAATACTTCAAACCCTACATTCTCCAATCGCTTAACAATAATAGGGAGGTAACAGTGAGCAAAAAAGTCCTAATCTTTTTCTCCATTGGCAAGTATGAAGATGAGGTGCTTTGTGATATTATTCCCATGCAGGCTAGCCACATACTCCTTGGTAGGACTTGACCATTTAACTACAAAGTCAATCACAGTGGGTACATAAAATTATACTCATTTGTTTTCAACAAGAGGCAAATTACCTTGATTCTTATGTCTCTCCAAAGCAAATTTTAGAAGATCAAATACGAATAAAAAAGATTGTGAGCTTGAGAGAGAGCAAAAGAGAATGGAGGCCAAGACCTTCAAGAGGCAAGAAAAAGAGAGAGAAACCGAGAACAGATTGAGTAGAAAGAAGAGATGAAAAATGAAAGATTATGAGCTTGGGAAAAGAGAGTCCAAGAAAGTTTTGCTTTCTCATAAGCCTACTCTAACATCCTTGTGCAAAAAGACTTATGTTGAGACTAATCCCTTCAATCTTTCATGTTCTAGTGTGTGTTTGTCCCATGTGTAGAATCTTGAAGAAGTCTCTCAAAAAACAACACAAGATGGAATGTGGTTAACTTTACACATTTTCCTACTTTGACATCAACTTATGTTGATTGTGCACTTACTGAAAAATTGTTTAATCGTGATCCTACTCTTGTTGTAATGGTGTATGCATGTGGAGATTTAGGAAATAATGTTGATGGATTAGGAGATTTCATGCTTCTTACTTATTTACATGCTAGGGCACTAGGTCTCGATCATGTTAGAACCTTGTGTGCTAGTGACTTTTATGATATCGGTAGGAAGAGTATGAGTGTTACATGGGCTGCACAACCCCACCATATGCCAAATTACTCTTTGTTTAGAAAGCACGATGACCAGTTATTCCATAACTCCATGTATAGATCTCACATTTCTCTTAATTCTTGCATAAATAACACTTTTTATGATACCAATGTATTTTGTAAGGATGAACTTGCGCATGATTGTTATAGGCTTAGATTTGTTGGACATAATTATTTGCTTTCTTTTAGATTTATATATGGAACCTATGGTTGGTTGTCCATACCTTGTAAGGTTTGTCATATCTCTCATACCCTATCTAAAATGGTGAATCTTTTGTTGCATATTTCCATTGGATAGTTTTTGAAGGCCTACTTCTTGGTATTTTTAAATCAAGAGTTGAGTTTAGTTTATTCTAGTCCTACAGTGCTTGCTTCACTATTTCTTTTATGCCTTTATGCATTTTTATGCTTTTGTGTTCCTCACAAAAATTTCAGCTTTGTGGTTTCTTGTAAGGAATTTGAGAGGGTGGTCTTTGACCTGGGTATCTCCTTTTACTTTGTTGTTACAAATAAGGGAGAAGGAACTTGAATGTTCAAGATGAAGCTGGTCAATGTAACACAAGTTTTAGTGGTTGCACTAAGCATATCTTCCTTCCTCTACAATCTTAAACCTTGTTGTGGCTTGATATTAATTGGGTTTTACACTCATTACCCTTTTCTTGTTGATGTAGGTTAAAGATTTGAGGGCAAGTCTTTTTGAATAGGGAGGGGATGATGCGATCCAAGGTAGCAACACCAAGGAGGCCGAGGCTAGGGTTTAGCTCATAGTTATTTGGTCAATAGTTTTTGTATTTTGATATCATTGTTGGGCCGAATAGCTATTTAGGGTCTTTATTTTCTGATTTATTTCTTGAGACTTTGTTTTGGGTTAAGTTTGTAGTAATGGCCCATTTTGAACTTCTATTAGGGCTGGTCATTACTTAAGCCACTTAGGGCTTGCTTAGTTGGGTTTTAGGATCTTTGGGTCAGTTTGGGTTCGGTTACCCACTCAGCTCCTAAAATTGCCCCACAAACACTTTAAGGAGATGATTGCCTTTGTTATCAACATTATTCAAAAATTAATCAAAGAACTTGTTGAGAGGTTTCTTCTCTTTTCTCTCTTTTGAGAGCTATGGACCAGCAAGGGTACAACTTGCTTGGTGCTAGAATCTTATCACTCCCAATCTCTTTTTTCCCTGAAGTTTGGCGATTCAATCAATGCTTCGTCCTTTCCACGTTGGTTCTTGATTCTTTGTGCTTGAGAGGTTTGGCTGCATTGTTGAGTTGCTCATTCTAAGTTTAAGGGTCTTCACTTCATTTACATTCATCTTGTTTTGTTGAATTCACTGGCCAATTTCTTGTGATCCTTGGATTCGTGGTGTTATGCTGAGTAGACCAATCACATCAACAAGCCAAATGTTAAGTTTTTGGGTATTTGTTAAGTGGATTTTACACCCACTTTATAAATGCTTTTAGCTTAACTTTTTGTTTGTGTCTTGAGATTTGTAGCCTTAACCTTGTTCATTTTGTCTATTTTGTAGGTTTGAATGGAAAAAGTGAAAATTATTGCTTAAAGAGGCATTGAAGACAAGATATGACAAACTTTTGGTTTGTTGGGTGTTGCTATGCTACTCCCTGGCGTCGCTATGCTCCAAGTCCACCAGCTGCAGAGGTGAGCAAGGTGCTGGGCATCCTTATGCTACTTCCTAGCGTCGCTACGCCCTCTCTTAACCAAAAGCCACATTGAAGCATCCTTTGGGCGTCGCTACGCCCTTGACCAATGTCGCTATGCCCATGACCTAGAGTCGCTTTGCCAGGCCATCCACCAAAGCACTCCCTGGGCGTCCTAGCGCTCGTGATCCAGCGTCCCAACGCCTAAAGTGCATTCTTCCGCGCACGTGCTTTGTTTTTCCTATTAGAATTAGGAGTAATAGGTTTTAGTATTTAAGCAACTTTTAGGTTTGAGTTTAGGGATCTTTTCTTGACTTTTTAGAAGTAAGGAAGCAAGAGCAAAACGAGGATTTGAGAGGTGCAACTTGGACAGCAAATCGGTAGCTTTTCTACTGAGGTTTATTCTTCTTCCCTTTGAATTATGTCTAGATTTTACCCTACCATGTTCTTATCTTTTGCTGTGAGCTAATCTCTTATTTAGGGCTATGATGTAGCCTAATTATAAACGGTTGTAGTTTCTTGTAAAATTAATTTGAGGTTTATATTTTTTATTTGAGTGTTTATCCCTATTCTTAATGCTTCTAATTAACTGGCCATTAATTAGTTGATTAGTTAATCACTTAGAGATTGAAAGGAGATTTGTGTGTCTAGTTCATTGAGATAAATACCATAGGTTGCATGTAGGATAGGAATATACCTCCATGACTTCTGTAGTCAATTAAGAGATTCATAGAACCTAATGAATTCGTAATTATTATAACTCGTATAGTAATATACAGGGTTAGTAATTGGGGATATTTTCACCAGACCTTGGGAGAGGCTAGTGAATGAATTAGGGAATCTTGACTAGCAATTAGGAAGATAAATTGATATTAATGACATGAGGAATGAAAACCGGGATTATTTTTGGTGAAATCGGAACCATAGGCTTTTCTCTCTTGATTAATTAGTCGTTTTCTCTGTCTTAGCTTATTTTCAGTTTACTTAAAGTTCTATCTTGAAAATCTCCATACTCGTTGATTAGATAAAATTGAGATTAACCCAATTTCGATAATTGATAACATTAGTCCTCATGGGAATGATAATTAACTCACATCTTATTACTTGGAAACGATAATGTGCACTTGCGTTAGAATTTTACACAACAATAGTGGTCAAGAATGAGAATAATGAATTGATCCTAACTAGAACTGTGACTAGCTGGAGAGTGTGCTTAACTACATGAAGCTCAATAAGGCCACTATAAAGGATCACTTCCCCTTGCCTTTTATTGATCAGATGCTTGACAGAATGGTTGGCCATCCTTATTGTTGTTTTCTTGATGGATACCCTAGCTATAATCAGATCTCTATAGCACCTGAAGATTAGGAGAAGACTACCTTCACTTGCCCATATGGGAAATTTGCCTTCAGACGCATGTCCTTTGGGTTATGCAATGCACCAACCTCTTTTCATATGTGCATGATGGCAATTCTCTTACATGGTGGAGAGGTTTATTGAAGTGTTTATAGATGACTTTTTAGTCTTTGGAACTTCTTTTGATTCATGCTTGGCTAATCTTGCTTAAGTTCTCCAATGTTGTGAAGAAACTAATCTAGTGCTCAACTGGGAAAAGTGCCACTTCATGGAGACATAGGGCATTGTCTTAGGCCATAAGATCTATGCTTCTGGTGTTGCGGCTGATTGGGCTAAGAAAGAAACTATTGAGAAGCTGCCACCTCCTACATATGCTAAAGGAGTGTGTAGTTTTATGGGCCATGCTGGATTCTATAAGTGCTTCATTAAAGACTTCTCCAAGATAATTGAGCCTCTCTGCAATCTACTTCTCAAAGATGTGCCTTTTAAATTTATTGTAGATTGTCTTGAGGCTTTCCAAGTTCTTAAGAAGGCTTTGGTATCTGCCCCTATGATCATAGCTGCTGATTAGGATTTTCCTTTTGAATTGATGTGTGATGCCAATGATTTTGCTATAGGAGCTATTTTGGGATAGAGTAGAAACAAGGTTTTTCATGTTATTTATTATGATAGTCGCTCCCTTAACCCTGCTTAGATGAACTATGTCACCACTGAAAAAGAACTGCTACCAATGGTTTATGCTTTTAACAAGTTTTGGCCATACTTCATAGGACCAAGACCATATTCTACACTGACCATTATGCCATCATGTATCTGATCGAGAAAAAAGATGCAAAACTCAGATTAATCAAGTGGGTGCTCCTACTATAAGAGTTTGACTTGGAGATCAAAGACAAGAAGGGAACAAAAAATCAAGTAACTGATCATTTGTACCGCTTAGAGCCATATGAGCAACATGATTAGACAAAGCCTCATATTAATGATGCATTCCCAAATGAACAACTCTATAATATCTCTGTTGGGAAGCTTCCTTGGTATTCAGATTTTGCTAATTATTTGACTAGTAAGGTTCTTCCACTAGAGCAAAGCAGCAATCAACAGAGGAAGAAATTTCTCTATGATGTGAAGCATTACTTATGGGATGACCCTTTTGTCTACAAGCATTGCTCTGATAGGATTATCAGAAAGTGTGTCCCTAAAGAGGAGATGGTGAGTATACTTCATCACTGCCATTCTTCTAAATATAGTGGTCACTTTAGAGCTAACCATTCTGCAGCTAAGATCCTTTAGTCAGGTTTCTACTAGTTGACATTGTTCAAAGGCACACTGATGAGGATCCTAACACCCAATCAAGAGACCCGTTATCCATGTCTGTGGGTCCGATCACAAGAGCAAGAGCTAAAAGGATGCAATAAGCTTTGAATGGCTTGATTGATAAGATCGAGGCTCAAGGAACAAGTTTGGATGGAAAAAGTAATCATTGAAAAGACATTGAACACTCATGAAACCATCAAGTAGCATATACATATACAAAGATAGAGATTTTGGTCAACCTCAGAATCTATTTAGTCATCCCTAAATACTTTGACACCCTCGGGCATATACATCTCTTTAAATTGGTTGAACTCAACTAGTCCATAACCTTTGTCACTCCATTATCCCTCCCATGAGTTCTCCACAATGCCAAAATCTGTCATCTTCTTGTTGTTCTTATTTGTGTCACGATATCTGTATACCACTACAAGTAAAGCATGATAATCTTGTGTGGTAAGTACTTCCTTCTGAGCTACTCCTATATATTTATAGATGTCTCCCTTTTAAAGTCGTTCTAGTTCTTTAGATCATCTAAGTGTAGTAGCCACTGGTTGTACCTCAATCATCTCCTGTCATGTAAAATTCTCATGTGGTTAAATCTTTAAGGGTTCATCATAAAGAAGAGAAGCATAATAAGTTAAAAAAAATCATTACCCTTATTGGAGGTTTACAATCTTCTTTCCGTCCTACATATCGACAACTCTTATCAAGTACGCATCCATTTGTAAAGAAGTATTTCAATGCCTCATGTAGAGATGATGAATAGCCTTTAGTCCTATCTAGTATGTGGTTCTCTTTAGTAACATTCAAGAGATATTGAGCAGAGAGCTCAATATGCTCTACTTCTTCATTCTTTATTGATATATGTATATTCTGATTTTAAGTTCCATGTTTTGTCATTGAATTTTTGACAACATTTGAGTTAATTTGCTTTAAACATGGTACTTAATCCAAGAATTTATGTTATCATGTGTTTCTCTTGTTGGTCAAGCAAAAGGAAGGATTTTAGGCAAATTCTGGAGCAAAGTGCAGAGAAATCAGTAGAATCTGAAGTTAGACAAAGGACATGGGTCATACACAAGGTCGGGTCCTACCCGTGTCTAGCCTCCAGAAGTCCCTGCTTGAGCTGAATAAAGAATACAACTAGAATAATAAAGAACACGCTCGTGTTGGACACTGTGTTAGTTAGCCATAGACAAACCAGGGATGAACACGCCCTTAGCCAGAGAAGCACGGGTCATGTCGAGATAAACACGGTCTGAAGCAAAAAAGACACGGCTATGTCTGAGGCCGTATCTAAGGTCCAGAAAGTCAGTTTAAGTGACATGCCCAGTTCCATAAGTGAACACGGCCCATGTCTTGGTCGTGTTTAAGCGACTGAAGACTAAACCCCTAATTTTTGAATAGCATAAATAGGAACCTAAAAGGGGGATTTGACAGGGGAGAAAAATAGAGACAAAGGAGTCATCAAGGAGCAAAAGGAAACTTCAGAGAAAGATCGGCGACAATTGCGACTCAGACTTCTCCTAGTTTTCATTCTTTTACCTCATGATGAACTTCAATTATCTATTTTTCTTTGATTTGATCATGAGTAGCTAAATCTTTTAGGTAGGGGATAGATGTAGCTCAAATTTTGATGAAGATTTCTTGTTGAATACTTTTCTTCTAATGCAAATTTATTTGTTGGAGTAGAGTTTACTGTTCTTAATGCATTTGAATGATTGGCCGCAATTTGAATGAATTGTTAGCTCATATTAATGCTAGGGATAGTAAGATTTAAGCATGTCTTGTAATCTTTATCATAAATCAAGTAATCTAGGAATAGATGATTTAATTTATGTGGTCTTGATTTAATTTTCTTAGGCTTAATCACCTAGACAAGTTAATTGAACTAAGGAATTGGGCAATTAAGTGGGATAGGGAGGATTGTTTCTCCAAGGAATTGGGATCAATCAAATTAAGAAATTGGCCAACAACAAATGATTTGTATCTAGATTAGATTATTCTTCAATGAGTCAAAGGTTATTTTATCTATGAAATAACCGAGTTCAAAAGCGAGTGAAATCAACCCCTACCCTTCTTTTGCACATCGTTAATCTTGTAATTTAATTGCCATTAAGTTGTTTGCTTTAACATTCAGTTTTACTTAATTAATCAATTGCATCTATTATTTTAGAGTTACCTTCAATCCAAATCATTATTCTGTCCAAATAGAATCATTATTGGTGAATTTGGTAGTTGCTAATGTTGATATCTGAGGACGATACTTAACTCATCTTTTTACTACTTGTGTGACTTGGTACACTTGCCAGAAAAATCACATCAAGTTTTGGCGTCGTTGCCGGGATTGACGGTGTTTAAGCAATATTAATAGTAACCAATAGGGTCCTAGTTTGGATTTTTAATTTTCTGTTAGTTAACCTAATTTGAATAGGTTGTTGTTTGGTTGATTTCTATCTTTCTAAAATGCTGATCTTACATTGACTTTTGGTGTATGCGAGGTACTATTGATTCTAGTTCACTGATTTTTTATCCTGAGATTGAAAAAATAGCTCGAAGACTTCGTAAGCAGGCTAGAGTAGTGAGACAAGCACAACCTGTAAGCATGGTAGACCCGAATCAGAATCCTCCACCTCAGAACAATCACAATAAGGTAGCACAAAACCCTTCACCTAGAACTCTCATGGACTATTCCATCCCAACAACTAAGGGATGTGGGACGAGTATTACTAGACCACCTGTTCAAGCTGTAAATTTTGAACTTAAGCAAGCTTTGCTTTAACTGGTACAACACAATCAATTCAGTGGACATGCACTAGATGATCCTAATGCACATATAGCAAATTTTTTACAAATTTGTGATACGATGAGGCTTAATGGGGTTAGTGATGATGCTATTCGACTAAGACTCTTCCCGTTTTCTGTATGTGATAAGGCAAATAGTTGGTTAGATTCTCTACCTAGAGGAAGCATTACTACTTCGTTAGATTTGGTGCAGAAATTCCTCAGTAGATATTTTCCTCCATCAAAATCAACTAGATTGAGAACTGAGATTACTTCATTCCGTCAACAAGAGAGAGAGTCATTGAGTGAAGATTGGGAGCGTTATAATGATGTCTTGAGGCGATGTCGTCATCATTCCTTTGATTTCTGGATCCAAGTTTAGAGTTTTTACAATGGGATGTTACCTCACACGAGATCGATGGTGGATGTAGTAACTGGTGGGGCTTTGAATTATAAGACTCCAAAGCAAGCAAAAGAGTTATTTGAAATGATGGCTTGCAATGATTACCAAAGCCAAGGAGAAAAAATTGTAGTTAAGAAGGGAGTGATGAAAGTAGGGGCCTTAGATGCACTTCTGCCTCAGAACAAGCTATTAACTTAACAAGTGGCTGAACTGTCCAAAAAGTTTAAAACTGTCAATGTAAATGCTATTAATCATCCTCCAGTTGTCTGTGATTTCTATTCAGGCAACCATGCAAATGGGGAGTGCCCTGGTAACATGTTTGGCTCTTCTTGTCCTCAAAAGCAAGTTAATTATATGGGTAACCCTCCACGACCTCAAAATAACCCCTATGCTCCTACTTACAACCCAGGGTGGTGGAATCACCCAAATTTCTCTTGGAGTAATCAAGGCAATCAGGGAGCTCCTCACAGACCAAAATTTTCACATCAGGCACCTCAGCAATCTCCTCAAGGTTCTACTTCACAACATCAGCCTAATGAGAAGTTTTCCTCTTTGGAGAGTGCACTAGAGAAGTTGACAACCCAAACCTCAGCTTTCATTCACAAAAAATTAACTTTTATGGATGAAACAAGGAGTGGGTTTAGAAATCAATATGGATCCATCTGGAATTTAGAGACTCAGGTGGGGTAGATAGCAAGGCAATTGGCAGAGAGGCCTCAAGGTTCTTTATCCAGTGACACCATTCCCAATCCTAAGGAGCATGTGAAGGCTATAACTACAAGGAGTGGGAAGGTAATTGAGCTTATACCAAGAAAAGAAATGCCAACTGGGGAGAGTGGTAAGACAACAGGAAGCAATGGGAATTCAACAGTCAGCATTCCCAAAGATTCAAGAGATAAAGAAAAGGTTGAGAAAGTGAACAAATCATGTGCTTCAACACCACTTATCGAGGTGCCTTTTCCTCAAAGGCATAAGAAGCAACAAGATGAAAAGCAATTCAGCAAGTTCCTAGAGGTATTTAAGAAACTCCATATTAATATACTTTTTGCTGAAGTACTTGAACATATGTCATCCTATGTAAAGTTTATGAAGGATCTTCTGTCAAAGAAAAGAAGAATTGGAGATGATGAGACAATTATGTTAACTGAAGAATGTAGTGCTATTCTGCAAAAGAAGTTGCCTCAAAAGCTTAAAGATCTCGAGAGTCTTTCCATTCCATGCACAATTGGAGATATAACTTTTAGGAAAGCTCTATGTGATCTTGGAGCAAGTGTTAATCTCATGCCTCTTTCCATTTTCAAGAAGCTTAAGATTGGTCAAGCAAAACCTACCATGATAACTCTTCAACTTGCCGACCGTTCAATCAAACATCCTTATGGTTTAATCGAGGATGTTTTGGTTAAGGTAAACGAGTTTATTTTCCCGATGGATTTTGTGGTGTTAGATATGGAAGGGGATGGAGAAATTCCACTCATTTTGGGGTGACCATTTCTAGTTACTGAAAGAGCATTAATTGATGTGGCAGATGAGACTTTGACTTTGAAAGTCCAAGATAAGAAGATAATTTTTAATGTGTTCGATGCTATGAAACATCCTATGGAGAAAGAAGAGTGCTTCCGACTAGATATTCTTGACTCCATCATCACTAGCACATTTAAAGAGAATTTTTCATCTTCCCCTCTTGAGAAAGTCCTAGTGAATGCTACAACCATATCTGATCTTGAAGATGATTCATCAGTGAGTGAACAAGTAGCATTGTTGGATGCCTTGTCATCATATTCCATCACTTCTCCACCAAAAATAAAAAACTTACACAAGGAAGAAGAAAAGCACAACCTCCAAAACTTGAGCTCAAACCCTTACCTGTAACTCTGAAGTATGCTTTTCTTGGTGAGAGCAACTCCTTTCCTATAATTATAAACTCTGAGTTAAATAAGATAGAAGAGGAGAAGCTATTGAGCATGTTAAGGGAGCATAAGAGTGCTATTGGGTGGTTCATTACTGATTTAAAAGGCATAAGTCCTTCTTTTTGCATGCATAAGATTCTCATGGAGGACAACTATAAGGCAGTAGTGCAACCCTAAAGGAGATTAAATCTAGTTATGAAAGAGGTGGCGAGAAAGGAAATGGTCAAGCTATTAGATGCTGACATTATTTACCCTATCTCAGATAACTCTTGGGTGAGCCCGATTCAGGTAATGCCCAAGAAAGTTAAGACAACTATGGTCATGAATGAAAATAATGAGTTGATTCCCACTAGAACTGTCACGGGATGGCGTGTGTGCATTGACTATAGAAAACTAAATGATGCCACAAGGAAGGACCATTTCCCTCTCCCATTTATCTATCAAATGTTGGAACGTCTAATTGGTCATGAATATTACTACTTTCTGGACGGCTATTTAGGTTACAATCAGATTGCAATAGCTCCAGAGGATCAAGAAAAGACGACTTTCACTTGCCCATATGGAGTCTATGCATACAGGAGGATGTCGTTCGGATTGTGCAATGCACTGACTACTTTTCAAAGGTGTATGCTTTCCATATTCTTTGATATGACTGAAAAATTCATTGAGAATTTTATGGATGATTTTTCTGTTTTTGGCTCTACTTTTGATTTATGCTTGCATAATTTATCCTTAATGTTGAAGAGATGTCAAGAAACAAATTTGGTTTCAAATTGGGAGAAATGTCACTTCATGGTGAGAGAGGGAATTATTTTAGGACATAAAATTTTTGCTAAAGGGATAGAAGTAGATAGGGCCAAAGTTGAGGTAATTGAAAAACTTCCCCCTCTTACTAATGTTAAAGGAATGTGTAGCTTTTTGGGGCATATTGGTTTTTATAGGAGATTCATTCAAGATATTTCTAAAATTGCTAAACCACTTTGTAACTTACTCATGAAAGATGAAGCTTTTGTTTTCAATGATGAATGTTTGTTAACTTTTAATACTTTAAAACAAAATTGGACTACTGCTCCTGTTGTTGTTTCCCCTGATTGGGAATTGCCCTTTGAACTCATGTATGATACTAATGATATAGCTGTAGGTGTTGTGTTAGGGCAAAGAAAGAATAAATTGTTGCATGTGATTTACTATACTAGCCATGTTCTTGATTCTGCTTAACTTAACTATGCTATTACTAAAAAAGAATTGTTGGCCATTGTGTTTGCTTTTGACAAATTTCGTTCTTATTTAGTAGGTGCCAAAGTTTTTGTCTATACCGATCATGTAGCTATTAGGTACCTTTTTGCCAAGCAAGAGTCGAAGCCAAGGCTCATCCGCTGGATCTTATTATTGCAAGAATTTGATCTTGAGATCAAAGACAAGAGAGACATGGAAAACTTGGTAGCTGACCATTTGTCAAGGATTGAACAGCAAGAGAAGCAACACAACCAACCGCTCCACATTAATGAAGAGTTTCCAAATGAACAACTCTTTGCGGTGCAAAGCTTACCATGGTATGCAGATTTTGCTAATTTCAAGGCCGCTAAAGTTCTTCCCGTGGACCTCAATTCTCAACGGTTGAAATGGTTTCTTCATGAGGCCAAATTTTATGTCTGGGATGAACCTTACTTACTGAGGTGTGTTGATGGGTTGTTAAGGAGATGTGTGCCACAAGAAGAAGTTGAAGATATACTATGGCACTGTCATGCTTTGGGTTATGGGGGTCATTTCAGTGGAGACTGAATAGCTGCAAAAGTATTACAATCAGGCTTCTATTGGCCAACCGTGTTCAAAGATGCATATGAGTATGTGAAGATGTGTGATCGATGCCAAAGAATGGGTAACATCTCTAAACGACATGAAATACCTCTGAACTCAGTGCTTGAAGTCGAGTTATTCGATGTGTGGGGTATTGATTTTATGGGCCCCTTTCCCTCATCATACTCTAATGAATACATCCTGGTGGCGGTTGATTATGTGTCCAAATGGGTTGAAGCAACAGCAACCAGAACTAATGATGCTCAGGTGGTTATTGGTTTCCTAAAAAAGAACATTTTCTCAAGATTTGGGTTACCAAAAGCTTTGATAAGTGATGAGGGAACTCACTTTTCCAACAAGCGGTTGGAATCTGTGTTAGGTAAATATGGTGTAAGGCATCGTATTACAACCATGTATCATCCACAAACCAGTAGACAAGTTGATGTGTCGAACAGGGAATTGAAGCGGATACTTGAGAAAACTGTTAACACTTCAAGAAAAGATTAAGCAATGAAGCTTGACGATGCTCTTTGGGTTTACTGGATTACTTTGAAGACACCACTTGACATGTCTCCTTACCAATTAGTGTATGGGAAGACCTATCATTTACTTGTTGAATTGGAGCATCGAGCATTGTGAGCAAGAAAGATCTTTAATTTTGACTTGGCAGCAGCAGGTGAGAAAAGGATGCTTCAGCTTCCTGAATTGGATGAGTTTTTGCATCAAGCTTATGAGAGTTCAAAGCTCTACAAAGAAAAAAATGAAGCGATGACATGACAAGAGGATTATCCCAAGGAATTTTGAATCGGGACAACAAGTGTTATTATACAACTCAAGGTTGAAACTCTTTCCTAGGAAGTTGAAATCGAGGTGGTCAGGTCCCTTTTTTATCAAAAAAGTCTTCCCCTATGGAACTATTGAAGTAGCTAGCATTCATTTAGGAATAAGCTTCAAGGTTAATGGAAAAAAGCTTAAGCGTTATTGGGGAGATGGGGTTCAGCACCAAATCTCTCCAATGGTCCTTTCTGCACCAACATAACACCAGAGAGAGTTCAGCTTAAGACTATAAATTAAGTGCTTGTTGGAACGCAACCCAATATCTAGTGTTTTATTGTTTTCTTAAGTTTCTTTATGATTTATCTTGAATTGGTTTCTCTAAGTGTCTTAGTTAGTTTTTAGCCAAAAGAGGAGATTTATTTCCTATTTTTTCTGGTGTAGGTTTTTCTTGGGACACTTATGCAGATTCAAGTTCAGTATTCAAGATTAGAATGAAGAACACGGATTGAAACACAGTCGTGCCCTACCCCGTGTGCATCAGGCAAAGATCCCAAGAGAAGAACACGGCTAGTGACATGGCCGTGTCAATACTCGTGTTGATTGGCCAAAGGCTTATGAATTATTCAAAAAATCTAGAGGAAAAACACGGCCAATGACATGGCCGTGTCTATACCTGTGTGAACCATCCAGAAAGTCAAGGAGGAAAACACGAGCACACACGACCGTGGCAGCAAGCGTGTGGATGACACAGAGAGTCCAGAAAGAACACGGCAAGTGACATGGCCGTGTCTATTCCCGTGTCGATTGACCAAAAGTGACCCACCTGAAGACACGGCCATGTCCATACCTAGGTAAGTATCCATGCATGTCATGTCACTAACACGGTCGCACACACGGCCGTGTCTTGCTCATGTCACTTAAAAGGATTTTCTACACTCTACACACGACCCAATACACAGGCATGTCACCCCCGTGTCACACCAACACCCCCACTGCCATGCACATGTCAACTTCCCGTGTCTCTTACCCAAGCCCAACACGCCCACAATATACGGCCGTGTTGTGGCCGTGTCACTTAAACCCTTTAAAATTCTGGTTCACGGGTCATCATTTAACTTAAAAAAATAATCCAATTTCTCTCATTCTCCTCTAAATCCCTAACCATTCCGGTACTCCTATATCCATTTCCCGCCAAACTCCTCTAAATTGAATAAGTGGCCCAAATGTAACAAAATAATAAAACATATGCCTAAAATGGGGTCACCAATTTAAAAATAAAAAAGAAAAACAATTTAGTCACACTAGGTTAGCACCCATAATCAGCCTGGCTACAAGTACATGGTACATGGAAATTTCAATATTGAAAAATTAGTTGAAGACTTAGATCTGAAAATATGGTTTCTACAATTTGTATTTCTTTACATGTTTACCATTTGAGAAACGTGATAAACAAATATTTTCATGTCATCATGTAGGAAACATGTAAAGCAAGTAGATAAGTATTTTGCCTGTGATAAAGGAAAAGACAATTGTCATTATTCAAGATGACTCATGATGCGAAAGATATACTAGATCCAAAAAGATCAAGATTCGAGCCTGGGAATTAGCAAGAAATTTAAAATCAAGATTTGAGCTTGGGAATTGGCAAGAAATTTAAAATCATGATTTGACCCTAAGAATTATGATGAGCTGCCGAGGCTCCTCAAATTAGTTAATGTTTAAGGTCGGTTACCTAGCTTTTTGCAGCAAGGGGTAGCCCTAAGTCGAACCTAAGGATTGTTCTATTTGGTGAATCATATTGAAAAGCATATAAACAGGGGGGTTGTGTTTGTTTCTATGATTAACAAAAATTAATTGAAAGTGGTAGAGTTTAGAGAAAGCAACCAATCCAAGTCTTTACTAATTCTGATTTTGATTCATCCTTGATTTCCAAGGATCCATTTAATTATTAATCATGTTCTTGGCCTTTAAAACATATCAAGAAGCCTCTCAATGTTCTATGGATGTCTACTGGTTAAGCAACCAGAATTCGGTTCAACTAGACTAGTGGCCATGTGGAGATCTCCAATAGAGAGTTAAAGTGGATATTAGAGAAAACAATGAACACTAATAGGAAGAATTAGTCCGAGAAGTTAGATGATGCTTTTTGGGCATATAGGATAGCTTTCAAGACACCAATAGCCATGTCACCTTACCAATTGGTGTTAGGGAAAGCTTGTCACCTACCTATGGAGTTAGAGCACCGGGCATATTATGCAATTAAGAAGCATGCACTTTTTAAAAGGCAACCTAGGTTTTCTTAATATTTATCTTAGTTTTAGTTTAGTTGTGTTAATTTTTTTTTTCCATGCTTGTGTTTTAATTTCTATTTATTCTATGATTAAATTTGATGAATTTTTTGTTTTGCAATTTTTTTCAGGGCTTAAACAAATTTGGGGGAGCTAGTGTATTATAATAGAAAAAAGAGCTGAAATNCAAAATAGACCACCAGGCTTTGTATATCTAACACAAGTCTACAAAGTTCCTTCATATGGTCAATTCATAAAAACTAATTGGTTTATTAGGTGTTGCTATGCTACTCCCTGGCATCGCTACGCTTGAAGTCCACCAGCTGCAGAGGTGAGCAAGGTGCTGGGCATCCTTATGCTACTTCCTAGCGTCGCTACGCCCTCTCTTAGCCAAAAGCCACATTGAAGCATCATTTGGGCGTCGCTACGCCCTTGACCAATGTCGCTATGCCCATGACCTAGAGTCGCTTTGCCAGGCCATCCATCAAAGCACTCCCTGGGCGTCCTAGCACTCGTGATCCAGCGTCCCAACGCCCAATGTGCATTCTTCCACCCAACGTTCTATGCCCTCTCTTAGCCAAAAGCCACATTGAAGCATCCTTTGGGCGTTGCTACACCTTTGACCAATGTCGCTATGCCCATGACCTAGAGTCGCTTTTCCAGGCCATCCACCAAAGCACTCCCTGGGCGTCCTAGCGCTCGTGATCCATCGTCCCAACGCCTAACGTGCATTCTTCCGCACACGTGCTTTGTTTTTCCTATTAGAATTAGGAGTAATAGGTTTTAGTATTTAAACAACTTTTGGGTTTGAGTTTAGGGATCTTTTCTTGACTTTTTGGAAGTAGGGAAGCAAGAGCAAAACAAGGATTTGAGAGGTGCAACTTGGACAACAGATCGGTGGCTTCTCTACAGAGTTTTATTCTTCTTCCCTTTGAATTATGTCTAGATTTTACCCTACCATGTTCTTATCTTTTACTGTGAGCTAATCTCTTATTTAGGGCTATGATGTAGCCTAATTATAAACGGTTGTAGTTTCTTGTGAAATTAATTTGAGGTTTATATTTTTTATTTGAGTGTTTATCCCTATTCTTAATGCTTCTAATTAATTGGCCATTAATTAGTTGATTAGTTAATCACTTAGAGACTGAAAGGAGATTTGTGTGTCTAGTTCATTAAGATGAATACCACAGGTTGCATGTAGGATAGGAATATACCTCCATGACTTGTGTAGTCAATTAAGAGATTCATAGAACCTAATGAATTTATAATTATTATAACTCGAATAGTAATATACAAGGTTAGTAATTGAGGATATTTTCACCAGACCTTGGGAGAGGCTAGTGAATGAATTAGGGAATCTTGACTAGCAATTAGGAAGATAAATTGATATTAATGACATGAGGAATGAAAACCGGGATTATTTTTGGTGAAATTGGAACCATGGGCTTTTCTCTCTTGATTAATTAGTCGTTTTCTCTGTCTTAGCTTATTTTCAGTTTACTTAAAGTTCTATCTTGAAAATCTCCATACTCGTTTATTAGATAAAATTGAGATTAACCCAATTTCGATAATTGATAACATTAGTTCTCATGGGAATGTTAATTAACTCACATCTTATTACTTGGAAACAATAATGTGCACTTGCGTTAGAATTTTACACAACAATAGTGGTCAAGAATGAGAATAATGAATTGATCCTAACTAGAACTGTGACTAGCTGGAGAGTGTGCATTGACTACATGAAGCTCAATAAGGCCACTAGAAAGGATCACATCCCATTGCCTTTTATTGATCAGATGCTTGACAGAATGGTTGGCCATCCTTATTGTTGTTTTCTTGATGGATACCCTAGCTATAATCAGATCTCTATAGCACCTGAAGATTAGGAGAAGACTACCTTCACTTGCCCATATGGGAAATTTGCCTTCAGACGCATGTCCTTTGGGTTATGCAATGCACCAACCTCTTTTCATATGTGCATGATGGCAATTCTCTTACATGGTGGAGAGGTTTATTGAAGTGTTTATAGATGACTTTTTAGTCTTTGGAACTTCTTTTGATTCATGCTTGGCTAATCTTGCTTAAGTTCTCCAATGTTGTGAAGAAACTAATCTAGTGCTCAACTGGGAAAAGTGCCACTTCATGGAGACATAGGGCATTGTCTTAGGCCATAAGATCTATGCTTCTGGTGTTGCGGCTGATTGGGCTAAGAAAGAAACTATTGAGAAGCTGCCACCTCCTACATATGCTAAAGGAGTGTGTAGTTTTATGGGCCATGTTGGATTCTATAAGTGCTTCATTAAAGACTTCTCCAAGATAATTGAGCATCTCTACAATCTACTTCTCAAAGATGTGCCTTTTAAAATTATTGTAGATTGTCTTAAGGCTTTCCAAGTTCTTAAGAAGGCTTTGGTATCTGCCACTATGATCATAGCTGCTGATTAGGATTTTCCTTTTGAATTGATGTGTGTTTTAAGGGCCATGCTGGATTCTATAAGTGCTTCATTAAAGACTTTTCCAAGATAATTGAGCCTCTCTACAATCTACTTCTTAAAGATGTGCCTTTTAAATTTATTGTAGATTGTCTTGATGCTTTCCAAGTTCTTAAGAAGGCTTTGGTATCTGCCCCTATGATCATAGCTGCTGATTAGGATTTTCCTTTTGAATTGATGTGTGATGCCAATGATTTTGCTATAGGAGCTATTTTGGGATAGAGTAGAAACAAGGTCTTCCATGTTATTTATTATGATAGTCGCTCCTTTAACCCTGCTTAGATGAACTATGTACCACTGAAAAAGAACTGCTACTAATGGTTTATGCTTTTAACAAGTTTTGGCCATACTTCATAGGACCCAGACCATATTCTACACTGACCATTATGCCATCATGTATCTGATCGAGAAAAAAGATGCAAAACTCAGATTAATCAAATGGGTGCTCCTACTATAAGAGTTTGACTTGGAGATCAAAGACAAGAAGGGAACAAAAAATCAAGTAACTGATCATTTGTACCGCTTAGAGCCATATGAGCAACATGATTAGACAAAGCCTCATATTAATGATGCATTCCCAAATGAACAACTCTATAATATCTCTGTTGGGAAGCTTCCTTGGTATTCAGATTTTGCTAATTATTTGACTAGTAAGGTTCTTCCACTAGAGCAAAGCAGCAATCAACAGAGGAAGAAATTTCTCTATGATGTGAAGCATTACTTATGGGATGACCCTTTTGTCTACAAGCATTGCTCTGATAGGATTATCAGAAAGTGTGTCCCTAAAGAGGAGATGGTGAGTATACTTCATCACTGCCATTCTTCTAAATATAGTGGTCACTTTAGAGCTAACCATTCTGCAGCTAAGATCCTTTAGTCAGGTTTCTACTAGTTGACATTGTTCAAAGGCACACTGGTGAGGATCCTAACACCCAATCAAGAGACCCGTCATCCATGTCTGTGGGTCCGATCACAAGAGCAAGAGCTAAAAGGATGCAAGAAGCTTTGAACGGCTTGATTGATAAGATCGAGGCTCAAGGAACAAGTTTGGATGGAAGCCAAAAGCTCTATGCTCAATTTAGGCTAAAAATGAAGATATTGAAGACGGGTAGAACCTTGGGGGCCGCAGCCTCCAAAACTCGATGTCGTAGCACTCCAAATCAATCAGAATGGCTTCTAGACAAGGCCTAAGTTGCCGCAGCACCCAGCAGACAGCAAGCCAGGCACCGCAGCGCCAACCCTCAATGCCGCAGCTCCCCGTCAATTTATAGCTTAGCGAGTTTTGACCCAAAATGAGTGTTTTGGTTAGTGGCTCCAAGCTTGGACCAACTTTTAGCCAATTTCACTTAGGTTATTAATGTTATCCATTTGGGACATCTAGTTATTATTTTGGGCTTATTTAGGTTTTGTTAAGGCCTTTGGCCCAATTAGACTTAGAATTAGGGTTATGCTTGTTTTGTTTAAAAGGGAGGCCAATGCTCTTGTCATGGTCAGAATACGCATTTTGAGTAAAGTTAAGAGTCTTCTCCTTCCATGGTTTTTTGAAGAACTAGTGTAACTTATCAAGAACCATAGTTCTTATGGCGTTTGTAACTTATCAAGTACTCCAGGTTCTTGTGGCGTTCAATTCTAGAACTTATTGCTTGCCTTCTATCTTTCTCGAGCGTGGCATTCATATATCTTCCATGGATACCTTCAGCTCCCGCTTTGCTAAGCGATGGGTCGAGTTCCTCGTTTTCGTTCCGAAACTTGATTTAAACAGTTCATCGTGCATTTGGAATCTCTACATTTGGGTTACCCCATAGGGATTCGCATCACACACCCTTATATGTCTGCTTGTGACATATGCCAGAGGACTGACAATATATCTTGTTGACATGAGATGGCTCTAAATAATATTCTAGAGGTAGAGTTGTTTGATGTGTGGTGGATTGATTTCATGAGACCATTTCTATCTTTCAACAATAATTATATTCTTTTAACTGTAGATTATGTGTCCAAGTGGGTTAAAGTTGTAGCCTTACCAACCAATGACTCTAAGGTGGTAATTAATTTTTTGAAGAAAAACATTTTCACTTGCTTTGGCACTGCAAGAGCTATCATAAATGGTGAAGGGGAGCACTTATGTAACAAGCAGCTAGATACACTCTTAGCCAAGTATGGGGTCAAGTACAAGATTGTCACTGCTTATCATCCCTAGACTAGTGGCCATGTGGAGATCTCCAATAGAGAGTTAAAGTGGATATTAGAGAAAACAATGAACACTAATAGGAAGAATTAGTCCGAGAAGTTAGATGATGCTTTTTGGGCATATAGGATAGCTTTCAAGACACCAATAGCCATGTCACCTTACCAATTGGTGTTAGGGAAAGCTTGTCACCTACCTATGGAGTTAGAGCACCGGGCATATTATGCAATTAAGAAGTTGAATTTTGATCTTCAAGTCGCCGGTGAAAACCATCTACTGTAGCTCAATGAGATGGATGAATTTTTGCCAAGAAGCTTATAAGAATGCCAGTTATACAAGGCACAAACTAAACAGTGGCATGATAAGCGTATCTTAAGGCGTGAGTTTACTCCTGGTCGGCAGGTCCTTTTGTTCAATTCTTATTTGAAGCTATTTCCAGGAAAGCTGACATCTAGGTAGTCAGGATCTTTCACTGTGGTCCAAGTATTTCCTCATGGAGATGTGAAAATTCAAAGTGTTGATCATAGATTTAAAGTCAATGGCTAATGGCTCATGGCTTAGATTGATGGTGTGAAGGACCTTCAAAAGTCCTCAATCACCCTTGTAAAGCCAAAATGATACATTCCAGAGATAGTTAGGTTGAGGACTATAAAACATGCACTTTTTAAGAGGCAACCTAGGTTTTCTTAATATTTATCTTAGTTTTAGTTTAGTTGTGTTAATTTTTTTTTCCACGCTTGTGTTTTAATTTCTATTTATTCTATGATTAAATTTGATGAATTTTTTGTTTTGCAATTTTTTTCAGGGCTTAAACAAATTTGGGGGAGCTAGTGTATCATAATAGAAAAAAAGAGCTGAAATAAGAACCTAGGCAGATGAAAAGAAGTAGTATATCTAACACAAGTCTACGAAGTTTCTTCATATGGTCAATTCATAAAAACTATTAATCAAGAGATAGTAGTTCAATGTAAGAAAAAAGATAAAAAAGGATACTAACAAAAGAAAAAACAAATTAAGAAATATTTGTCATCAAATGAATTAAAATGATAGATTAATTTCTACTTCCTCAAAAGATAGAAAAAAGGAATTCAGCAATATAATAAATCTAGAAAATATTATAATATAATCGAATCAAGCAAAATTACAAAATAAAATTGTGAAAGATTTAAATTTTATAAGATATTATAGAGAATTTGTTTGTTATATGTGTAGTCAAATTTAAAATTGGAAGAGAAATTCTCCAAGGAATGAGAAGATAAATTCAATAAATGCAAGTAAATAATTAAAAGAAGAATTAATCAAATTATTTGTAAATAATGTTACTATCACATATGGGCACTATAGAAATTGTTGATTATCTAGTGATAATGAAAGTGAAAATATTTTTTCTAGAGTTGTCAAGTTGTAGTCAAATTTTTTGGGTAGTGTCAAGCAACAAATTGAGACCAACAAATGTCAACTAACTAATCGAGATTCTAAATAATATAGAAGCTCTAACTTTCAAAGTATAGGTCATAGTAACTCTAGTGTATTGGAGCAGGGTTGGCCTTAGTTGATGATTCAAGCTTTCTTCCATATGACCAATTTGTGAAACACCCTTTTGTAGGCAGCTTTAGAAGGCTACAAACTACAATACTAAGCTTGGATCTGAAGTCATTGTTCAAAATGTATAAAACAATATGTAGATCCACCTTCTGTTCCTAAACTTGAATGCAGCTTCACATAAGTGGGCATTTGGTGTCATAGCAAAGCTTCTCAATAATGCAATTGGTGAGGCCCATAATAGCAAGGTGGCTACTTTTGTCTTTGTAGAAAAAATTTCAAATCCAAAGGATGGAAGAGATGTATTATTGATTCAAGATGATGGTGGTGGAATGAGTTGACAAACAATGTGTCGTTCTATGAAAAGTCAAAATCTGCAATCAAAAAGTATGGAAATGGCTTCAAGACTACCAATACGACACTTTGTACATATGTCATTATCTTCAACCGCGACTTGAATTATACAATATGGACTCACAACATTGGACTTCTATCTCACACGTTTTTTATGTGAACATGTCTTGATAGAATAGTTGTACCCATGGTGAACTATGAGTGAGAAAGAAATATAAAATTATATAAATAAAATTATAATAGCAGTATATGCTTACAAGCTAAAAGTTCAAATAACTAACCCAATAAATCTTCTTAGAGTGATAACTACTAGATTTAGTTCCCAACTAAGTGGATTGATGGATAATTATGTTATTGAAGATTAAAGGATAGAAGTAGGAAATTCGACAAGACCAGATACTAATTATTCAAATTATATAGAAGTCTTAATTAAAAGAATTGTTAAACATATTAGAGGAGAACCAAAAACTTTCGAGAAAAATATTTAGAATTCTTTAACAATCTCAGATGTAAAAAACTCTCAGATTTAAGATGGTATAAACATGTACTCTTTTAAAAAGTATTTTAAAGAAATGGTTGCAATGCAGCTTATTAGAAAGAAAAGTTTATTTCTTGGTTTGAAATATTTTTTGCAGAAAAGGTCAAAGCTAGATTGAGAAATATCATATATAATCAAGGATTATCTTTAACACAAGTCTACGAAACTTCTTCAACTGGTTAATTAGTTAAAACTATTAATCAAGAGATAGTAGTTCACTGTAATAATAATATAATAAAATATTAAAAAATAAGATACTAACAAAAGAAAAACAAATTATGAAATATTTGCCAGCAAATGGATTATAATGACAGATTAATTTCTCCTTCCTCAAAAGATAGAAAAAAGTTCAAACCATTTAAAAAGGAATTCATAAATACAATAAATTTAAAAAATAATAATAGAATCGAATCAAGAAAAAATACAAAATCAAATTGCTAAAGATTTAAATTCTATAAGATATTACAGAGAACTTGTTTGTCATATGTGTGCTCAAATTTGAAATTGGAAGAGAAATTGTCAATGAAGAATAATATAATTTCATTAAATGCAAGTAAGGAATTAAAAGAAGAATTAATCAATTTTTTTTTTTTTTGTAAATAATGTTGCAATCACATATGGGCACTATAGAAATTGTTGATTTATCTAGTGATAATGAATGTAAAAATGTTATTTCTAGAGTTGTCAAGTTGCAGTAAGATTTTGTGGGTGGTGCGAAGCAACAAATTGAGACCAATAAACGTCGACTAGCTGATCGAGATTCTGAATAATATAGAAGCTCTAACTTTCAAAGTATAGGTCATAGTAACTCTAGTGTATTGGAGTAGGGTTGACCTTAGTTTATGATATGGGCCTTCCCTACACGTGACCAATTTGTGCAGCACCCCATTGTAGGCAATTTTGGAAAACTACAAACTACGATGATGAGCTTGGATCTAATGTCATTGTTCAAAATGCATAAAACAATATGTACATCCACTCTATGTTCCTTGACTCTAATACAGCTTCACATAAGTGGGCATTTGGTGCCATTGCAAAACTTCTTGATAATGCAATTGATGAGGCCCACAATGGCAAGGTGGCTACTTTTGTCTTTGTAGATAAAAGTTCAGGTCCAAACGATGGAAGTCCTGCATTGTTGATTCAAAATAATGGTGGTGGAATAGATTGACAAATAATGTGTCGTTGTATGAGTTTTGAGTTGTTAGATTAAAAGTCAAAATTTGTGATTGGAAAGTAATAAAATGGTTTCAAAACTACTAGTACGCAACTTTGTACATAAGTCATTATCCTCAACCGCCACTTGAATAATACGATTTTGACTCAAAGCATTGGACTTCTATCTCACACATTTTTTATGAGAACATGTCTTGATAGAATAGTTGTACCCATTGTGAACTATGAGTGGGCAACAAATATAAAATCATATGAATGAAATTATATATCAGTAGGAAATTCGACAAGACCTGATACTAATTATTCAAACTATATAGAAGTCTTAAAGAAAATAATTGTTAAACATTTTATAGGACAAAAAAAACTTTCCAGAAAAATCTTTAGAATTCTTAAACAACCTGACATGTAAAAAACTCTCAGATATAAGATGTTATAAGAATGTATTTTTAAGAAATGGTTGCAATATAGCTCATTAGAAACAAAAGTTCATTTCTTGGTTTGAAATCTTTTTGCAAAAAATTTCAAAGCTAGATTGGGAAATATCATATGAAATCAAGAATTATCTCTAATACAAGTCTATGAAATGTCATTTTGGATGGTATAAGAATGTATGAGTTTTAGGTTAATTCTTTTATTGTTTTAATGCTTAGTTTGAAGGCTTTTTTTTTTGGAGAATTTTGTTCATTGTTTTGCAGTATTTTTGAAGAATAATCTTTTTGCAAAAAATTTCAAAGCTAGATTGATAAATATCATATGAAATCAAGAATTATCTCTAACACAAGTCTATGAAATGTCATTTTGGATGGTATAAGGATGTATGAGTTTTAAGTTAATTCTTTTATTGTTTTAATGCTTAGTTTGAAGGCTTTTTTGGAGAATTTTGTTCATTGTTTTGGACTATTTTTGAAGAATTTTTTACAAGATTTTGGGTTGGTTTTGGTCGCTAATCCAGGGCTATCTTTAGAGCTAATTTAAGAAAAAAAACTTTTGTGCTATCATAGACTTGGTTCTATGCTATTTTGTGATTGTTTTGAGTTTGATTTCATTTCCGTCCTCGACTTATTTTTATGTCATTTTTGCATTGTTTCTATGGCTGCCCTTAGTTTATTTTTGGTGCTATTTTAGTGACTATTTCAAGATAAAAGGGATGTTGTTTTGCTTTATTTTTAGCACATCGTTCAACATTCATTGGAGAATCTTTTTGGATTCATCTTCCACACCTATTAAAATGGTTTTGGAGTTAGTTACTATGCTATTTTGGGTGTGATATTGAGAATATGGTGGCTGTTCTACGATCATTCCAAGATTGAGCTGGAGTTGTTTTGTAAATTATTAAACATATTAAGTTGTAGTCCTTACTTATTTGTCTTTATTTGGGATCCTTCCTATGTGCGAGAGTCAAGAGGTTTGCTTTAGTTGATTTTGTTTGGGGTCATAAACCTTTTAACTATTGTTTGGTGTTTTTCATAAGGAATTTTAAATATGACCAATGCTGGCTACAAGTGCATGATAAATTAAAATTTTAAATATTGAACAATTAGTTGAAGACTTAGAGCTAAAATACTTTCTTTTCTTTTTTACTTGACCTGTAATTTCAATTTTCTTTCTCTTATAACTTTAAAAAATGAGTTATAATAATTCATTCATATATTGCATTTAGGAATGTGATTGGGTGTTTAGTATCCATAGGTCCCTTAATTATTATCAAACGACAGGGTGATTCATCTCTATATAAGGGGGCAAACACTATTCAACCTAGGTAAGGATTAGCGCCACCTCAGACAACGCATACTACAAGTAATGAGTGAAAGGATTTATGACTCATTTGTGGCATTCCATATCATGTTTATTATTATGTATTAGCTATTTGACATGTATGAGTTCAAATTATAGCTATTTAAATTATTTTCATTCTTGGATTAATAAAAATAAGATAGCTAGAATAATCAATTATTTTAGACTCCCTTTTGAATCTTTATTTTACCTTACTTCACTTCATTTTACTTTTTTTACTTACTTTTTTCTCTATTAAATAAAAAAGTGGGGTCAAACTAAAGAAAAGATGTTTGAAAGTACATAAATTTTTTTGAAATTATAATTGTTCCCTTTTTGAAAAAAAAATAAAAAATAAATTTTATTATTCAAAACTACAATGGCTTTGTTCCCTAATTAGCGTATGTAAGAACTTGTAGGGTAAGCAAGTCAAGACACTTTGTTAAAATAATTTCCTTACTTTTATTTTCTATTTCATTTTGAAAATTCAATAAAAAAAAACATGGATCAACTTGTTTTTAGTTTCATTTTCTTTAATTCGTATAACAATGGTTTTCATGCTAACTATTGGCTCAAATAAAAAAAAAAATCCCTACTTTTAATAAGTGAAACATTGAAGCCAATGAACACATTTAAATATTTGACTTGTTAGTTTATTGTGCTTGAAACATGGGTTTGTGCAGCACATTATCTTAAAGTTATAGATAGGCTCTTGGTTGGACTTATAAGCAATCAAACTTCCTTAAGTTTGTCAAATTATCCTCTGGAAGAGATATTAAAGTGATCACATTATCTTCTTGCATATATTAGAACCATATACTACATATCTATTCAATTAAAAATCAATGCTCAACTCATTTAAGCAAATCCTGTATATATTGAAATCTTTCACCTTAGAGGTTGTTGATGCAAGGATTTTACCACCTGATCATGCTCTGGCAAAAGGACCTCAAAATGCTGCTGCTAATGACAAGTATAATGACTCAGGTATAAGATTGCTAACATATTAAGTGGAATCGAAAGCTTCTATACATGGATTAAAGATTATTTTAACCACACTAACTTTATTTGAAACAGACAATGAGCAATTTGTTGAGCTTGGAGATGATGATTCTGGTAGTGAGGGTAACTATACTGAATACATTTTATTCCATTTCTAATGGGAGACCATTATATATGTACCATGTTATTTTTAAAAGCTACCACATTTTTCTTACATATCAATACACAATTATAAATAATTATAAATATTTAACATATCCTCATACAGATGATGAGCTACTCAAGAGTACCAGTTGCATTTGTTCATAGTGTTCACAGTTTCATATTGATCTATTCTGATTCATATCATTTCTGGTATTGACATATCTATTATTACTTTTATCCAGTATATCCCATCTTTTTTTGCACAACAACATCTTATTTAGGCATAAGGTCAATGGATTTTGTGCCATAGAGATAGCAGTGAATTGATATTGCACTGTACAAGATCATCACACCGCCGTAACAATGTTACCCTAAGAAGGGAATGAAATGATTACTTAGAACCATATGACCTTTCTCTTGACGATGCTTTATTGATATCAATAAACCCACATTCGCCAAGAGTTATGGATGTTGTTATTTTCAAAGATAAAACAGCTTTTTTCCATTAGATATTAAGTTAAACTAATCTTTAAACAAGAGTTAGACTATTTGTATGTTACATTTTTATGTATTTATTTTAATTGGTAGTACTCCAAAGTCAAAGTTTATGTTAATTGGTACTACTCCAATGTGAAAGATATCAAATGTTACATTTCAGATTCTGTATGTGATAGCCAATATTTGTATAGACACCATAGCAACTTTATCTACTTTTGCATTGCACAGGCATGACACTTGATTAAAGTAAACTAGAAAAAGCAAAAATTATAAAAATCAAAAATTTAAGTAAAATTGAATTAGGCTAAATTTAAAAAATCATTTTTTTTTCATTTTCATTTGTCTCTCTTTTCCATTTTTTTTAATANTTTAATAAAAACAAATTTGGAAAAAATTTAAAATCATATCCGGAGAAAATACGATTTCTACAGTTTTCCTTTCTTTACATGTTTACTATTTGAGGGATGTGAGAAGCAAACACTTTCATGTCCTCATGTAGGAAACATGTAAAAAAATAGATAAGTATTTTTGTTGCGATAAAGGAAAAGACAATTGTCATTATTCAAGATTACTCATGATGCAAAAGATAAACTAAATCTAAAAAGACCAAGATTCGAGCCTGGGAATTAGCAATAAATTTAAAACCAGGATTTAAGCTTTAGAATTGACAAGAAATTTAAAATCAGGATTCGAGCTTGGGAATTAGCTAGAAATTTAAAACAAGGGTTCAAGCTAGAGAATTGGCAGAAAATTTAAAAATCAAGATTCAAACAAACATAAAAGAACAAGAATAAAACCGATAAACAACTCAAGAACTAGCTAAATACCAAGTGAATGATATCTAATTCATTTATATAAAATGCACTCATTATTTAACATAGATATATGTGCATATATATATATATATATATATATATATATATATATATATATTTGTGTGTGTGTGTGTGTAAAATAACTTTTTTGTTTCATTGGAACGATTATTTATTCTATATTAATTCGTAATTGAATATTTTAATGATATCCTTTCTTTGAACTTTTTTTTTTTCATTGTCATAATAATTTATTTATTTTTGTATCCCTATGTTTATCTTTATATTTATGATTATGTTTATTAAAAAAATTAGCTAATTTATTTAGTTTATATAAGGTGTTGAATAATTTGTAAAATAGATATGGGAACAAGTTCCACATTTGAAAAACTTAAGGAAGTTTGATTGCTTATAAGTCCAACCAAGAGCCTATTTGTAACTTTAAGATAATGTGCTGCATAAGCCCATGTTTCAAGCCCAATAAACTAGCAAGTCAAATATTTAAACGTGTTAATTGGCTTTAATGTTTCACTTATCAAAAAGTAGGGACACTACAAGAAAAAGGCAGTTTTCCAACGGAAAATTCTAACGAAACAAAATACCGTTGGAATTTTGCCGAAAATCTAACGGTAATTCCAACGGAATAAATTTTGTTCAAATTCCAACAGAATTACGTTATCGTTGGAATTTTTCGTCAGAATTACTGTTGGAAATGTCTAAATTTTTTTTCAATTTTTTTAATTTTATTTTAATTTTTTATTAATTCCAACGGTAATTTTTATTTTATTACTGTTAGAATCTAAATTAATTTCCACCCTTCCCCCTCACTTTTCACTTTCTGAAGTAGAAATGTTTCTGAAATCCCTAAGTACTTAGCATTTCCCTTTCCGCCCTAGCCACTCTTCTTCGACAAATAGATCTTCAGAAATTAGAATCTCAAGCTCCCCTTCTCCATCTCCTCTCTTCTCTCAATCTTTGAGTCTCTCAGGCTCAAATCCTTACTCCTTAGCACTCTCCAAAAGTTCCCGACGACTCAACAGCCGCATGGTCAAAAGACGGAGGTATGGTTCATTGGGCTTACTCTGTATGATTGATGAGCTGCCGAGGCTCCTCGGATTAGTAAAATTTATAGTCGGTTTACCA
Source organism: Cercis canadensis (assembly GCA_003255065.1). Taxonomy (NCBI): domain Eukaryota; kingdom Viridiplantae; phylum Streptophyta; class Magnoliopsida; order Fabales; family Fabaceae; genus Cercis; species Cercis canadensis. The sequence continues at coordinate 278,203 of QAOA01005530.1, forward strand.
AAGCTACTTGTAGCATAAGGCAACACCAAGTCGAACCAAAGGATTAATCTAGTTAGGGAATCCAATTAAGGAGTTAATTAAACATGGGGTTTTGTTTGTATAAGTGATTAACATAAATTAATTATAAGTGGTAAACCTTAAGGAAAACAACCAATCCAAGTCTAACTGATTCTGATTTTAATCCATCCTTGATTTCCAAGAATCCATTCAATGATTAACCTAGTTCTTGGCCTTTAAAACAAATCAAGAAGCCTCTCTGTGCTCTATGGATATCCACTGGTTAAGCAACCAGAATTCGGATCAACTAAGACTAAATGAATTAAGCACTCATTCAATTCCAGTTTAACCTAAGTCCAAAATCTAGCCAAGATAATTAATCCGTCCAAAAGCTTAGAAACATTAATTAACCTTTAATTTCCTCTTTTATCACATGTAATTAAGCAATCAACACATGAAGATCCAAATTCGAATTTAAGCTATTCAAATAGAATAGTTCAGAGGAAGCAAACAAGTAGATTAACCATTAAATGAATAGCAATCAAAGCATAATCTCAGAATCAATAATCAGAACAGCCAAAACCTGGATTGATTTGAGTATTTAGCCCTCCATGAACAAGAGGAACTAAGTTTACAAAATGTCTAGAGAGAAAACTTAGAAACTAAAAAAACAAGAAAAGCTGTCTACAAAATATCCTAAGTGAATTTTGGCTGCCTCCTTCTGAGCATATAAGCCTCCAAAAATACATGCACACCTAAATTTCCCTTAAGTCACACTTATTCCCATGGGCCTTTGCTTTCATTGGGCTTTGTTTTGGGCTCAATTAGACTTGTAATGAAGAAGTTAGGCCCATTTAAGTGCCAACAGGTTTCTGGAACCATCAACCAACCTCGACAGGAAATAAGACCATCTAAACTATACAATCTGGTTAACTAGTCTTCATAAAAATTGAATCTCTGTGTCTTAGCTTTCGAATGGGACCATTTTCAAGTCCATATGACATCTACAACTTAAGTTATGGTCTAAACACTGCATGTGGGTCAGGATCCTGCGACAGCATCTCTTCTCTGGCTTCCAGGCTGCATATGACCTTCTGGACTTCCGAATTGGCTTTGGAGCCCTGAATGAAAGTTGTAGATAATTCTCTCAGCTTTCCTACAAGGTATGACTAGAAATTTTTAAACATCCAGAACTAAAGATATGCATGAAACACAGAGACAGCATAAAATGCTCAGTATTACTGAAAAATGCAATTAGGCACAATTGGATCCAAACTCATGAAATGAGGCCTAAGCCAAATCAAATAAGTCCAAAAGAGGTTTAAAAGACTAAATATGAGGGTTAACTACTGTATAAAAAGTGTGATTATCAAATTCCCCCACACTTAGCTTTTGCACGTCTCGGGCAAAGTAGAATTTCAAAACAAGGAAAGAAAGAACAAGGAAACAAAAACAAATTTAAAAAACTAAAGGATCACTTCCCAATTATATTTAAGATATGCACAAGTTCATACCACAAGTAACATGAGCAATTAAATTCAAGAGAGTCAAAACATTTATGAGATAAAATTGCTTCACAACTCAAACCAACAAACAAGGTAACTTCAATTGGAAAGCATAAGTCAAGAATGATAGATCCTCACAAGATATACTCTTAATCCCTCAAGTGTTTAGAAAGTAGGTACTTCACTCAATCAAACTCATGAAGAAATACACTATCATAAGCTTGCTTATCTTCTACTTCTATACTACTCAAACAAATGCACACACAAATCAAGAGGACTTTATTTAAGGTTGTAATAAGGTCAAGGTAAAGGAATGAATCAAAATGGATATCACAAGGTAAAAACCCACAGAGAATAAAAGAACATTGGAGAGGAACTTAAATGACAAGCATTAAATTCTAAGTGTGTAAAGCATATTCTCCTTCCTTTGAACAAATTCCTTTCTTTTTTTTTTTTTTTCTTTTGTTTTCACAACACAACCTTTTTCATTTCTGTTTTTTTTNTTTTTTTTTTTCCAAATGACAATTGGCTTTTTTTTTTTTTTTTCTTTCACATAATACTTTGCACATGATACTTTAAAATTCACAACCTCCACACTTGTACTATTAATTACCCACAAGCACAAGAGCTCCTCCAAGATAATGAACCAATGCTCTCCCATTCCCTAAGGTAAGGTAACGACATGGTTTTTCACATAGGCACATAATGAGCTAAGACCAAAGATAGACAAATAGGCTCAAGGGAGTAATCAAAGGAAAATAATACAAGGTTGGCTATTTGGAAAAGTAGCTAAATCAAGAAAGAATGCCTCAATCATATTCATGTATGCAAGTGAAAATGTAGCCTAAAAAAGAATCAAGCAAGTTCTAGAGTGAACAAATTTCATGAGTGAAAATCACACAAGAAGGAAAAGAATGGCACATTTGCTAAATCCATTCATCAAAAAGCTCAAAACTTCACAAGGCATACATCTATCAAACTTTAATCACTAATCCAACATCCAAAACCAAACACGTAAAGTTAAGGAATGAAAACAAAATATTCAATCATGCTATGAACCTTGAATGCAATTGCTTCAACTTACAACTTCATAAAATTCACATCCTAAAACATCATTGGAAGGTAATTAAAACAGAAAAATGACAACAAAAACAGAAAAAAAAAAAAACAGTGAGAACAACAAACAGAAAACAAAAAACAGCAAAATGACACAAAACGGAAAATTAAAACAGAAACAAAAAATTAAAAGCAATAATAAAGTAAACAGAAAATTAAACAACTAAACAATAAAACAACTAAACTACACAAAAATCCCTCCCCCACACTTAAATTTAACATTGTCCTCAATGTAAAAACTGCAGAAAGTAGCAACATATGACAATTAAGATCAAGCAGATAAGGACAAATAAAATAAAAGAGAGAAGAAATATCCTGATCAGGTGAGGTAGATTGCATCGTGCAAGTGGACCTCCTCCACTATATCCTCTTTAGCGCCCTCATAGAATGACTTGAGGCGATGCCCATTCACCTTGAAAGCCTTGCTAGTGGACTCACTCGCTATCTCGATGGCACTATGAGGAAAAATCTTGGTGACAACAAACGGATCAAGCCATCGAGAGCAGAGCTTGTCGGGCATGAGCTTTAGGCGGGAGTTATACAGGAGAACTTTCTGGCCAATAGAGAACTCCTTCCTCAGCACCATGTTATCATGAAACCTCTTGGTCTTTTCCTTGTAGATGTGGGGGCTCTCATAAGCATCCAAACAAAGCTTCTCAAGCTCTTGGAGGTGAAGCTTTCTCTGGGATTCGGCTCACTTCCTTTTGCCTTTCATTGATCAGATGCTAGAGAGGTTGATAGGGATGTCCCATTACTGCTTCCTAGATGGCTTCTCAGGCTACTTCTAGATTCATATCGCCCTGGAGGATTAGGAAAATATGACTTTCACCTGTCCCCTCGGCACATTTGCATATAAGAGGATGCCCTTCGGCCTGTGTAATACCCCTGGTACATTCTAGCAACCTATGGTGAGCATATTTTCTAATTTTTTAGAACACTGCATAGAAGTATTCATGGATGACTTTACTGTATATGGCTCCTCTTTTGATGCATGTTTAGATAGCCTTGCTACAGTACTTAATAGATGCATTGAGACTAATCTTGTTCTTAATTTTGAGAAATGTCACTTTATGGTAGAACAAGACATAGTTTTAGGGCATGTAATTTCTAACAAAGGGATTGAAGTAGATAAGGCTAAGATCGATGTTATTGCCTCTTTACCCTACCCTACTTGTGCGCGGAAAGTGTGTTCCCTTCTTGGTTATGCAAGGTTTTACAAGCGATTCATCCAGGACTTCAGCAAGATTGCCTTGCCATTGTCTAAGCTTCTCTAGAAAGAAATGGATTTCGAATTTGATAGCTAGTGCAAAGCAGCCTTTGATCAGCTGAAGCAGAGCCTTACCTCCCCTCCCATCATGCAGCCACTTAACTGGGAGTTTCCCTTCGAGCTGATGTGTGATGCATTGAACTTTGCAGTAGGTGTTATCCTTGAACAGCAAGTGGACAAGCTGTCCCACGTGATTTATTATGCCTCTCACACTTTGGATGCTGCCCAAGTAAATTACACCACTACTGAGAAAGAGCTCATTGCTATTATGTTTGCTTTAGTTAAATTTCATTCATATTTGCTTAATTCTAAAGTAATTGCTTTCTCTGATCATGCAACTCTAAAGTACTTGCTCAAGAAGCCGAATGTGAAGCCTAGGCTCATTAGATGGATGCTGCTCTTGTAAGAATTCGGCCTTGAGATTAGAGACAAGAGTGGAGCTGAGAACTTGGTAGCAAATAACCTGAGCCGGATTCCACTGACTTTGGACAGCCTTCCCATCAGAGAGACTTTCCCGGATGAACAACTTTATCAGTTGCAAGGTACTCATCCTTGGTATGCTAACTTGGTAAACTACTTAGTTGCTTTTGAGTTACCTGTTTATTTTAAGAAGCATCAAGTAGATAAGTTTAAAAGTGAAGCCAAACATTATGTGTGGGATGACCCCTACTTGTGAAGACTGTGTAGTGACCAAATAATTAGGAGGTATGTGCCTAGACATGAGTCTGAGTCTGTGTTATAGTTTTGCCATACTTCTGCCTGTGGTGGTCATTTTGGACCTCAATGCACTGCTCGTAAAATTTTAGATTCTGGACTCTATTGGCCTTCCTTATGTCATGATGCATACAGTTTTTGTAAGAATTGTGTCCAATGCCAATGGATAGGTAATATTTCCCGTAAGAATGAGATGCCTCAACAACCTTTGCTGTTTTGTGAGATATTTGATGTTTGGGGCATTGATTTCATGGGTCCTTTCCTTACTTCTTTTGGTTTTATGTATATTCTTTTAGCTGTGGACTATGTTTCTAAATGGATAGAGGTCAAGGCCACCTGGACTGACGATTCTCGTTTTGTCTAGATTTTGTTAGGACTCACATTTTCTGCAGGTTTGGCGTTCCAAGAGCCATCATCAGTGACCAAGGTTCTCACTTCTGCAATAGGCACATGGCTGCTTTATTGAGAAAGTATGGTGTGGTGCATAAGATGTCGACCCCTTACCACCCACAGACTAATAGGCAAGATGAGGTATCCAATAGGGAGATCAAGCATATTTTAGAGAAGACTGTCCAGTCCAACAGAAAAGAGTAGAGCCTACGTTTGGATGATGCATTGTGGGCCTATCGGACTGCCTACAAGACCCCTATAGGCATGTCGCCTTTACAGGCTAGTCTTTGGCAAGACATGTCACCTTCCAGTGGAGATAGAGCATAAGGCATATTGGGCTGTGAAGCAATGTAATTTTGATTTAACCTAAGCCAGATCAAAAAAGAAGCTCCACCTGCAAGAACTTAAAGAAATCCGGTTGGAGGCTTATGAGAATTCCAGAATCTACAAAGAAAAGACCAAGGTTGTCCATGACAAGATGTTAGTGAGAAAAGAGTTCCACATTGGTCAGAAAGTGTTACTCTATAACTCTCGTCTCAAGCTAATGCCCGGCAAGCTTCGTTCTCGATGGATGGGTCATTTTGTGGTGTCTCATGTTTTCTCCTATGGTGCAATTGAGATCAAGAATGAGGCAACCAACAAGAATTTCCCAGTGAACGGACATCAGATGAAACCTTTTTATGAGAGTTTTCAAGAGCAAGTAGTGGAGGAGGTGCACTTGTCTGCTGCCTTCTATGAGACTTAAACCCACAAGTTGTTTTCTTTCCCTTTCCCTTTTATTTTTAGTGTCTTGCTTTTATTTTTTGCTTTGTGTTTTGCATTAAGGACACTGCAAAAATTTAAGTGTGGGGGAGGGATTAGCCTGTTGTGCTGTTTTATGCTTTATGTTTCTGTTTTACTTGTTGTTTTTACTGTTTTCTGTTTTTCAGTTTTAGAATTTTAGTGTCTTGTTTTCTGTTTTATGTGTTCTTAAATTTTTTGTGTTTTAGTATGTTGTTTTCTATTATTAGAGTTGCTATTTTACATTTTCTATTCACTATTTTTAATTTGTTGATTTTTGTTTTAGTCATTTGAAATTATGTTTTATGTTTTGTTTTAGGATTGCTGTTTGTCTGTTTTATTTTTAGATTTTTCTGGTTCTTTCAACTTAAGTTAAGAGTTTTGAAGAGAATAGTTTGAAGTGATTTTGATTCTAAGATGCTACAACATGAGTGGATAATAAATCTTGCTTCTTGAATTTAAGTGGTATGGCAACAAATTTGATTTGGGTGAGTTAATTCTTGGTAGTCTTGTAGCTGTGAGGATTTGAGTCATGTGTCATGATTCTTTCTTGTGTGTTTTCATCTATCAATTTGACACTCTAGAACTTGTTATGTTTCTTAGTTGAGGTTACATTTGCACATGCATGGATAAAAGTGATTAAGGCATTCCTTTCTTTGAGAAGTTACTTGACCAAATAGCTAACATTGATGTTATCCTTTAACTACCCATTTTTGAGCCTAATGATCCTTTTTTTTTTTTTCATGTGCAGCTCATTGCAAGCCTAAGTGTAAAATCATGTCCTACCCAACCCTTAGGAATTGAAGAGCATTGCATTAATTAAAAAGGGAGTGAATTCTTACAAAAACAAAGCATCAAGTTGTGGTTGAAATTGTTAAATGTTATGCTTCAAAACAAAAAAACACCAGCAGCAAAAGAATAAAGTTGTTTTGGGAAAAGTAAAAATGAGTTGAAGCTCAAAGTCAAGATACATAAAGTACTTGAATCTCTCCATAATCAGATGCTCTTTATGATTCATTGGGTGCTTTAGCCATTTTTCCATTTTATTGTCATTCATTTACCTTTCCCCATTACAACCTTTAAAAATCCTTTTGATTTGTGTTATGCATGTGACATAGGTAGTGGAGATTGAGAATATGAACAAGCTTATGGTAGTATGATTTTGATAGGATGATTGGAGAGAAATACTTACCTTAAACACTTGAGAGAATTGAGAGCATTTGTTTATCTTGTGAAAGGCTATCTACTTTGACTCCTTCCTATTAAATGAAATTGACATGTTGTGTGTTCTCTAGTTGTCAAGAGATGTTGTTCCATGAGTGTTGCTATTTCTTTGAGTTTGAATTGTTTTTTTATCTTAATCGTTGCATTCTTGATTTGATTGGAAAGGCTCTCTGGTGTTATGTTAGTGCAGAAAGGACCATTGGAGAGATTTGGTGCTGAACCCCATCTCCCCAATAACGATTAAGCTTTTTTTCATTAACCTTGAAGCTTATTCCTAAATGAATGCTAGCTACTTCAATAGCTCCATAGGGGAAGACTTTTTTGATAAAAAAGGGACCTGACCACCTCGATTTCAACTTCCTAGGAAAGAGTTTCAACCTTGAGTTGTATAATAACACTTGTTGTCCCGATTCAAAATTCCTTGGGATAATCCTCTTGTCATGTCATCGCTTCATTTTTTCTTTGTAGAGCTTTGAACTCTCATAAGCTTGATGCAAAAACTCATCCAATTCATGAAGCTGAAGCATCCTTTTCTCACCTACTGCTGCCAAGTTTACTTTTTACTTTTTCATGATTTTTATAATTTTTACTTTTTCTAGTTTACTTTAATCTAGTGTCATGTCTGTGCAATGCACGAGCAGGTAAAGTTGCTATGGTGTCGATACAAATATTGGCTATCAGATACAAAATTGACTACACAAGTCATGGAGGTATATTCCTATCCTACATGTAACCTGTGGTATTTATCTCAATGAACTAGACACACAAATCTCCTTTCAGTCTCTAAGTGATTAACTAATCAACTAATTAATGGCCAGTTAATTAGAAGCATAAAGAATATGGATAAACACTCAAATAAAAAATATAAACCTCAAATTAATTTCACAAGAAACTACAACCGTTTATAATTAGGCTACATCATAGCCCTAAATAAGAGATTAGCTCACAGCAAAAGATAAGAACATGGTAGGGTAAAATCTAGACATAATTCAAAGGGAAGAAGAATAAAACTCAGTAGAGAAGCTACCGATCTGCTATCCAAGTTGCACCTCTCAAATCCTTGTTTTGCTCTTGCTTCCTTACTTCCAAAAAGTCAAGAAAAGATCCCTAAACTCAAACCTAAAAGTTGCTTAAATACTAAAACCTATTACTCCTAATTCTAATAGGAAAAACAAAGCACGTGTGCGGAAGAATGCACGTTGGACGTTGGGACGCTGGATCACAAGCGCTAGGACGCCCAGGGAGTGCTTTGGTGGATGGCCTGGCAAAGCGACTCTAGGTCATGGGCATAGCGACATTGGTCAAGGGCGTAACGACGCCCAAAGGAAGCTTCAATGTGGCTTTTGGCTAAGAGAGGGCATAGCGACGCTAGGAAATAGCATAAGGATGCCCAGCACCTTGCTCACCTCTGCAGCTGGTGGACTTGGAGCATAGCGACCCCAGGGAGTAGCATAGCAACACCCAACAAACCAAAAATTTGTCAAATCTTGTCTTCAATGCCTCTTTAAGCAATGATTTTCACTTTTTCCATTCAAACCTACAAAATAGACAAAATGAACAAGATTAAGGCTACAAATCTTGAGACACAAACATAAAGTTAAGCTAAAAGCATTTATAAAGTGGGTGTAAAATCCACTTAACAAATACCCCCAAACTTAACATTTTGCTTGTTAATGCGATTTCCCTAGTGAATATAGGTCAACTCAGCATAACACCACGAATCCAAGGATGCCAAAAAATTGGCTAGTGAATCAAACAAAACAAGATGAATGGAAATGAAGTGAAGACCTTTAAACTTAGAATGAGCAACTCAACAATGCAGCCAAACCTCTCAAGCACAAAGAATCAAGAACCAACGTGAAAAGGATGAAGCATTGATTGAATCGCCAAACTTTAGGGAAAAAAGAGATTGGGAGTAATAAGATTCTAGCACCAAGCAAGTTGTACCCTTGCTGGTCCATAGCTCTCAAAAGAGAGAAAAGAGAAGAAACCTCTCAACAAGTTCTTTGATTAATTTCTGAATAATGTTGATGACAAAGGCAATCATCACCTTAAAGTGTTTGTGGGGCGATTTTAGGAGCTGAGTAGGTAACCGAACCTAAACTGACCTAAAGATCCTACATCAACAAGAAAAGGTTAATGAGTGTAAAACCCAATTAATATCAAGCCACAGCAAGGTTTAAGATTGTAGAGGAAGATATGCTTAGTGCAACCACTAAGACTTGTGTTACATTGACCAGCTTTATCTTGAACATTCAAGTTCCTTCTCCCTTATTTGTAACAACAAAGTAAAAGGAGATACCCGGGTCAAAGACCACCCTCTCAAATTCCTTAAAAGAAACCACAAAGCTGAAATTTTTATGAGGAACACAAAAGCATAAAAATGCATAAAGACATAAAAGAAATACTGAAGCAAGCACTGTACGACTAGAATAAACTAAACTCAGCTCTTGATTTGAAAATACCAAAAAGAAGGCCTTCAAAAAGTATCCAATGGAAATGTGCAACAAAAGATTCACCACTTTAGATAGGGTATGAGAGATATGACAAACCTTGCAAGGTATGGACAACCAACCATAGGTTCCATATATAAAGCTAAAAGAAAGCAAATAATTATGTCCAACAAATCTAAGCCTATAACAACCATGCGCAAGTTCATCATTACAAAATACATTGGTGTCATAAAAAGTGTTATTTATGCAAGAATTAAGACAAATGTGAGATCTATACATGGAATTATGGAATAACTGGTCATCGAGCTTTCTAAACAAAGAGTAATTTGGCATATGGTGGGGTTGTGCAGCCCATGTAACACTCACACTCTTCCTACCGATATCATAAAAGTCACTAGCACACAAGGTTCTAACATGATCTAGACCTAGTGCCCTAGCATGTGAATAAGTAAGAAGGATGAAATCTCCTAATCCATCAACATTAGTTCCTAAATCTCCACATGCATACACCATTACAACAAGAGTAGGATCATGATTAAACAATTTTTCAGCAAGTGCACAATTAACATAAGTTGATGTCAAAGTAGGAAAATGTGTAAAGTTAACCATAGAAGCCTTGGGAAAGTCACTCTTCAATATGAGTAGCATTCCATCTTGTGTTGTTCTTTGAGAGACTTCTTCAAGATTCTACACATGGGACAAACACACACTAGAACATGAAAGATTGAAGGGATTAGTCTCAACATAAGTCTTTTTGCACAAGGATGTTAGAGTAGGCTTATGAGAAAGCAAAACTTTCTTGGACTCTCTTTTCCCAAGCTCATAATCTTTCATTTTTCATCTCTTCTTTCCACTCAATCTGCTCTCGGTTTCTCTCTCTTTTTCTTGCCTCTTGAAGGTCTTGGCCTCCACTCTCTTTTGCTCTCTCTCAAGCTCACAATCTTTTTTATCCGTATTTGATCTTCTAGAATTTGCTTTGGAGACATAAGGATCAAGGTAATTAGCCTCTTGTTGAAAACAAATGAGTATAATTTTATGTACCCACTGTGATTGACTTTGTAGTCAAATGGTCAAGTCCTACCAAGGAGTATGTGGCTAGCCTGCATGGGAATAATATCACAAAGCACCTCATCTTCATACTTGCCAATGGAGAAAGAGATTAGGACTTTTTTGCTCACTGTTACCTCCCTATTATTGTTAAGCGATTGGAGAATGTAGGGTTTGAAGTATTTATGTATAGGCAAGCTACATTAGCACAACTTCCCCCATCTACTATCACACTACAAATTAATGAACACATTTAAATATTTAACTTGCTAGTATATTGGGCTTGAAACATGGGCATATGCAGCGCATTATCTTAAAGTTACAGATAGGCTCTTGGTTGGAATTATAAGCAATCAAAATTCCTTAAGTTTGTCAAATTTTGAACTTGTTCTCATATCTATTTTACAAATTATTCAACACCTTATATAAACCAAATAAATTGGCTAATTTTTTAATAAACATAATCATAAACATAAACATAAACATAAACATAAACATAAACATAAACATAAACATAAACATAAACATAAACATAAACATAAACATAAACATAAGGACACAAAAATAAATAAATTATTATGACAATGAAAACACAAGTTCAAAGAAAGGATATCATAAAAATATTCAATTACGAATTAATATGGAATAAATAATCATTCCAATGAAACAAATAAGTTATTTTACACAAATACACACACACACACACACACACACACAATTAAATAATGAGTGAATTTTATATAAATGAATTAGATATCATTCACTTGGTATTTAGTTAGTTCTATAGTTGTTTATCGGTTTTATTCTTGTGTTTCTGTGTTTGCTTAAATCTTGGTTTTTAATTTTTTTGCCAATTCCCAGGATCAAACATTGGTTTTAAATTTCTTGCTAATTCTCAGGGTCAAATAATGATTTTAAATTTCTTGCCAATTCCCAAGCTCAAATCTTGATTTTAAATTTCTTGCTAATTCCCATGCTCGAATCTTGGTCTTTTTGGATCTAGTATATCTTTCGCATCTTGAGTTATCTTGAATAATGACAATTGTCTTTTCCTTTATCACAGGTAAAATACTTATTTACTTTCTTTACATGTTTCCTACAAGATGACATGAAAATATTTGTTTCTCACGTTCCTCAAATGGTAAACATGTAAAGAAATACAAACTGTAGAAACCATATTTTCATATCTAAGTCTTCAACTAATTTTTCAATATTGAAATTTTCATTTATCATGTACTTGTAGCCAGGCTGATTATGGGTGCTAACCTAGTGTGAGTAAATTATTTTTCTTTTTTATTTTTAAATTGGTGACCCCATTTTAGGCATATGTTTTATTATTTTGTTACATTTGGGCCACTTATTCAATTTAGAGGAGTTTGGCTGGAAATGGGTATGGGAATACCGGAATGGTTAGGGATTTAGAGGAGAATGAGAGAAATTGGGTTATTTTTTTAAGTGAAATGATGACCCGTGAACCAGAATTTTAAAGGGTTTTAAGTGACACAACCGTATATTGTGGGCGTGTTGGGCTTGGGTAAGAAACACGGGAAGTTGACACGTGCATGGCAGTGGGGGTGTTGGTGTGACACGGGGGTGACATGCCTGTGTATTGGGTGATGAACACACTTTTTATACAATAGTTATTCCTCATACTTAGTCTTTTAAACCTCTTTTGGGCTGAATTGCATAGACTTAGACCTCATTTCATGACTTAGGATCCATTTATGCTTAATTGCAATTTCCAGCAATACTGGGCATTATATGCTGTCTCTGTGTTTCAGGCATATCTTGAGTTCTGGATGTCTAAAAATTCCGAGTCATACCTTTTTGGAAAGCTAAGAGAATTGTCTACAACTTTCTTTCAGGGCTCCAAAGCTAATTCGGACGTTCAGAAGGTCATATGCAGCCTGGAAAGCAGAGAAGACATGCTGTCGCAGGATCCTGACCTACATGCAGTATTTGGGTCATAACTTGAGTTGTAGATGTCATATTGACCTGAAACTGGTACCATTGGAAAGCTAACAGAAGAGCTTCAATTGATATGAAGACTGGTTCACCATATTTTATGTGGAAGATGGTCTTATTTGATGTGCAAGTTAGCTGACGGTTCCAGACACCTTCTGCCACTTAAATGGGCCTAACTTCCTCATGACAAGTCCAAATGGGCCCAAACCAAAGCCCAATTGAAGCTAAGGCCCATGGGAACAAGTGTGCCCTAAGGGCAATTTAGGTGTGCATGTAAAATTGGAGGTCTATATCAGAAGAAGGAGGCAGCCGAAATTCATAACCACGTTTTAGATATTTTTAGACAGCTTTCTATTCTTGCCTTAGTCTCTAAGTTTTCTTTTAGATATTTTGTAAGAACTTCAGCTCCTCTTGTTCATGGAGGGCTAATCCAACATATCAATCCAGGTTTTGCTATTCTGATTATTGGTTTTGAGATTATGAGTTGTTGTTCTTCCTTTTAGTTGTTAATCAAAGTTCTTTCAATCCTTTGAAATATTCTGTTTGAATTGCTTAATTCGAATTTGGATCTTCATGTGTGATTGCTTAATTGCATGTGATAAAAGAGGATTGTATGGTTGATTAATGTTTCTGAGCTTTTGGATGGATTAATCACCTTGGCTGGATCATGGACTTAGGTAAAACTAGACTTGAATGTTTGCTTAATTCATTTAGTCTTAGTTGAATCCGAATTCTGGTTGCTTAACCAGTGGACATCCATAGAACATTGAGAGGCGTCTTGATATGTTTTAAAGGCCAAGAACATGGTTAATAATTGAATGGATCATTAGAAATCAAGGATGAATCAAAATCAGAATCAGTTAAGGCTTGGATTGGTTGTTTTCCTTTAGGTTACCACTTACAATTAATTTCTGTCAAGCACTTAAAACAAACACAACCCCCCTGTTTACATGCTTCTCTATATGATTCACTAAATAGAACAATCCTTAGGTTCGACTTAGGGCTGTCCTATGCTGCAAATAGCTAGGTAACCGACCTTAAACTTTAAGTAATTTGAGGAGCCTCGGCAGCTCATCAAATTTTGGCGCCGTTGCCGGGGATTGTTCTATCTTTGAATCAGTAGTATTAGTAGTAAAACTGACTTCTAACTTCCCCCTAATTCACCCCCCTTGTGTTTGAGTTTTTGTTGTTTTTAGGGTTTTGGCCACTTTTTCCATACTTTTTGGCCAAGTATCCATTCTGTTTGAGGCCAGTGGCCATTGTTTTTCTTGATTTCAAGTGTGCTTAGATGCTTTATATTGTCATTGAGTGAATTCTGGCCATTTGGACCATTTCCCCTTTGTTTTTCCTTCGGTTTGGCTTGATTTAGTGATTTCTGGGTCTACTGTTCACCAAAATTTTTAGCTCCGATTGACCTGAAACTTTCTGGGTTGAAGGAAAAGGGCCTAACTCACAAAAGTCACAGCCTATGGCTGTGAGGTCTGTGTTTTTAAGCCAAATTCGACTGTTTTGACCACTTTTCCATTTTTTGAAGATTTTTTATTTGATTTTTGAGTTCAATTTTCATCCACCTTTCGTCCTGTGGTGGTAGAAAAATTTTAAAAAATGTTTAGATACCTTTTCTAGTCCTATTTTGGTGTCTTTTTACCTTTGTTTTGTGTTTTTGGTGTGTTTCGGTTTTAGCTTATTTCTGCCAGTTTTGTGTGTTTTTGTGTGTTTTTGTGCATTGTGGTGTGTTTAGGCATTTAGCCACTTGTTTGCATGGTGTATGACTAGGTCTTCTCCATTTGTATTGCTTGAAGGAGATCCTGAAATTGAGAGAACCTTGCATACACGTAATAGAGCACATAGGGCTGTTGATAATCTAGATCCTACTATGGCTGAAGCTAGCACTCCTATTGTTATTCCTATTGTTGATCCTGTTGTTAATCAAGGTGATAGAGCTGATAATGCTAATAGAGCTGGAAATAACAATAATAATAACATGCAGCCTAGAGATAGAACTCTTAAGGAATTGGCCACCCCTGATGTTGCTTACCAACCTTTAGGGATCCAATATCCTGAAATTGATACTGCTTTTGAATTAAAGTCTGGATTGATACACTTGCTGCCAAAGTTTCATGGTCTTGCAGGTGAAGATCCTCACAAGCATTTGAAGGAATTTCATGTGGTTTGTTCCACCATGAGGCCACAAGGAATTTCTGAAGAGCAGATCAAGTTAAGAGCATTCCCTTTCTCTCTGGCTGATGCAGCTAAAGACTGGCTCTTTTACTTGTCACAAGGTTCGGTCAGGAATTGGAATGACATGAAGAAGCTGTTTCTGGCCAAGTTCTTCCCTGCATCCAGAACTGCTGCCATCCGCAAAGACATATGTGGCATAAGGCAACTGCCAGGGGAGACATTGCATGAGTATTGGGAGAGGTTTACAAAGCTGTGTTCAAGCTGCCTCCATCACCAAATAAGTGATCAGCTGTTGATACAATATTTCTATGAGGGCTTGTCACCTTCGGATAGAAGTAACATTGATTCTGCTAGTGGAGGAGCATTAGTGGATAAAACACCTGCTGCTGCCAGAGATTTAATTTCCAATATGGCAGAGAATTCCCAGCAGTTTGGTGTTCGGATGATTCATTCCACTAGAGGAGTCAATGAAGTTGGTGTGTCATTTGCTGACCAACAAAGAATGGAGCACAGACTTGACGAGCTGACCTCCTTGGTCAGGCAATTGGCAGTGGGGAGACAAGTATCCACCCCTCAACCTGCAAGCGTGTGTGGCATTTGTGCTTGTCCATCACATCCTACAGATGCGTGCCCCACACTGCAAGATGGTGATTCTGGATTTCAGGATCCCTCTGTAGCTGCAGTAGGTGTTTTTCCTGGTCGATCCCCATACCAACAGCAGCAGCAGCCTAGATATGATCCGTACTCCAACACTTACAACCCTGGTTGGAGGGATCATCCAAATTTCAGATATGGCAATGCTGCAGCACCACAACAGCAGTCCTCCCAACAACAGCCACAGCAACAGCAGCAGTATAGGCAACCTTGGCAACAACAGAGCCAATTTCAGCCAGCCAGGCCAGGCCAGTTTCAACAGAACAGGCCACCATTCCAGCAGCAGCCTATGCAGCCAGCCAACCCGTCAACATCCAAACCTGAGTCTTCATTGGAAGATTTAGTCAAGCAGATGGCCACAAGCAACATCCAGTTCCAGCAGAGGGCGGAGTCCACCATGCAGAATCTGGAAATGCAGATTGGACAATTGGCATCATCTGTGAGTCAATTGCAATCCCAAGGTTCTGGCACCCTTCCTTCTCAGACCATTCCTAACCCTAATTCGAAAAATGTGAGTGCAATCACTCTTAGGAGTGGCAAGTCAATTCCAGACCCTGCACCTGCAGTTCAGAGTCAACCTAGTGTGCCAGTTCCACCTGTTGCTGATCCTAGCAGTTCCAGCCAGCACACTAGTAGTTCCACTCCAGAGAGGCCACAACAGAAGCCTACATATTCTGCACCTCTTCCCTTTCCACAGAGAGCTACTCTGTCTAAGAAAACAGATGAGGCAGAGAAGGATAAAGAGCTTCTGGAGACATTCAGGAAGGTGGAAGTCAACATTCCATTGCTGGATGCTATCAAGCAAATTCCTAGATATGCCAAATTTTTAAAGGAATTGTGCACACAGAGGAGGAGGCTTAAGGGCAATGAGCGAATTAGCATGAGTCAGAACGTTTCGGCCCTTATTCAGCCTATGCCCCAGAAGTGCAAGGATCCAGGCACTTTCACCATTCCATGTGTTATAGGCAAATCCAAGTTTGAGCATGCCCTGCTAGACCTTGGTGCTTCCATTAATGTGATGCCTATGACTGTGTTTAGTTCTCTTGGACTTGGCCCCTTGAGAGCTACTGGTGTTGTGATCCAGCTAGCCAACAGGAGTAGTGCACATCCAGCTGGAGTGATTGAAGATGTGCTGGTCAGAGTTGATGAGCTGATCTTTCCAACAGATTTCTACATTCTGGAGATGGAGGGACAGTCCCAATCCAGCAAGGCTCCACTCATTCTGGGCAGGCCATTCCTCAAGACCGCACGGACCAAGATTGATGTTCATGCAGGAACTCTATCCATGGAGTTTGGAGACTCTGTTGTGCAGTTCAATATTTTTGAGCCTATGCAGCCTTCCATGGATGAGCCTTCTGTCTTTCACATTGGTTTGCTTGATGATCTAGTTGGGGATGGGTCTGATGAGCTCTGTGCTGACTTCCCAGATTTTGTTGGTGTTGAAGACTCTGTTCAGTGCAACTCCTGTCCTGACTGTGATGGTGATGTACCTTGTGCAGTGTGTGCTGAAATATCTGCCTTCTTGAGCAGTCCTGATTCTCTGTGCTGCAGTTGTGGTGATTCTGCTTGCACTGCTTGTTCTGAAATTGCAGCCGTTTTAGAACAAGATGATTCTATTCCAGAGGCTGTGGTCATTGATGCTCCCACAGAGTTAGTGGATGTGTATGAGGAGCTATATTCTGAATTCCCTGACTTTGTGGGTATAGAGGGTTATCTCCAGCGCCATTCACATTCTGTTTGTGATGGTGACATGAGCTGTGCCATCTGTGCAGAAATTTCTACATTTTTAAGCGATGGCAATCCTGCTGAATCTGCATCTGAAGCTGATTCTAGTTCTGGTTCCAGTTCTGATTCTGCAGCTTCAGAAGATAATTCTACCGGGGCAACTCACGACTTCGTGAGACTGGTCTTTGACCCTGGTATCTAGCTGATTATCTTATTGTACTTGTATTCTATTTTCTATTCTGTTTTACTTTAGTCTGTTTTTGTTTTCTGTTTTTGCTTCTGTTTCTGTTTTCTGTTTTCTGTTCCTTTTATTTTCAATTTTCTGTTCTTGATGTCTGCTTTATCTTACCCCACATGCGTGCGGGAAGTTTGGTCATTTATTTGACATGTAGGTTTCAACCGCCGCAAGCCATTCTGTGAGGTAGCTAAAGAGGACATAGTGGAGGAGGTCCACTTGCACGATGCCATCTACCTCCCCTGATAAGGATGTTTCTTCTCTCTCTTTTACTTTACTTGTCCTTATGTGACTGCTTGTTATTACTTGTCATCTGTTGATACTTTTTGAAGTTTTTACATTGAGGACAATGTAAAATTTAAGTGTGGGGGAGGGATTTCTGTATATAGTTTAGTTGCTTTATTGTTTTCTGTTTAGTTGATTAGGTGTTTTCTGTGTAGTTGATTAGGTTAGTTGATTAGTTTAGTTGATTACTTTACTATTTCTGTAAATTTGTTGTTTTCTGTTTTAATTTTTTCTGTTTGTTGTTCTTGCTGTTTTTTCTGTTTTTGTTGTCATTTTTCTGTTTTAATTACCCTCCAATGATGTTATAGAATTTGTAAAGTTGTAAGTTTAAAGTAATTACATTTCAAGGTTCATAGCATGATTGAATAACTTGTTTTCCATCCTTAATTTCACATGCTTGGTTTTAGATGTTGGATTGATGATTAAGTTTGATAGATACATGCCTTGTGAGTTTTGAGCCTTTTGATGAATGGATTTGGCATTTGTGCCATTCTTTTTCCTTCTTGTGTGATTTCACTCATGGAATTTGTTAACTCTAGAACTTGCTTGATTCTTTTTGAGGCTACATTTTCATTTGCATACATGAACATGATTGAGGCATTCTTTCTTGATTTAGCCACTTTGCCAAATAGCCAACCTTGTATTATTTCCCTTTGATTACCCCTATTGAGCCTATTTGCCTATCTTTGATATTAGCTCATTATATGCCTATGTACAAAATACCATGTTGTTACCTTACCTTAGGGAATGGGAGAGCATTGGTTCATTGTCTTAGAGGAGCTCTTATGCTTGTGGGTAATTAATAGTACAAGTGTGGAGGTTGTGAATCCTAATGTGCAAAGTATTATGTGAAAGAAAGAAAGAAAGAAAAAAAAAACCAATTGGTTCTGAAAAAAAAAAAAAAAAAAAAAAAAAAAAAAAATCAGAATTGTGAAAAAGGAAAAGAAAAGGAAAAGGAATATGTGCACAGAAGGAGAATATGCTTTACACACTTGGAATTTAATGCTTGTCATTTGAGTTCCTCTCCAATGTTCTTTTATTCTCTTTGAGTTTTACCTTGTGATATCCATTTTGATTCATTCCTTTACCTTTACCTTGGCCTTATTACAACCTTAAATAAAGTCCTCTTGATTTGTGTGTGCATTTGTTTGAGTAGTGGAGAAGTAGAAGATAAGCAAGCTTATGGTAGTGCATCTCTTCATGAGTTTGATTGAGTGAAGTACCTAATTTCTAAACACTTGAGGGATTGAGAGTATATCTTGTGAGGATCTATCATTCTTAACTTATGCTTTCCAATTGAAGTTACCTTGTTTGTTGATTTTGGATGAGAAGAAATTTTATTTCATGAATGCTGTGAGTTCCTTGAATCTTTAATTGCTTATCTTACTTGTGGTATGAACTTCTGCATTTCTTAAATATCATTGGGAGGTGATCCTTTAGTTTTTAAATTTGTTTTTGTTTCCTTGTTCTTGCTTTTCTTAGTTTTGGAATTTTAGTTTGCCCGAGACGTGCAAAAGCTAAGTGTGGGGGAATTTGATGAACACACTTTTTATACAATAGTTATTCCTCATACTTAGTCTTTTAAACCTCTTTTGGGCTGAATTGCATAGACTTAGACCTCATTTCATGACTTAGGATCCATTTATGCTTAATTGCAATTTCCAGCAATACTGGGCATTATATGCTGTCTCTGTGTTTCAGGCATATCTTGAGTTCTGGATGTCCAAAAATTCCGAGTCATACCTTGTTGGAAAGCTGAGAGAATTGTCTACAACTTTCTTTCAGGGCTCCAAAGCTAATTCGGACGTTCAGAAGGTCATATGCAGCCTGGAAGCCAGAGAAGACATGCTGTCGCAGGATCCTGACCTACATGCAGTATTTGGGTCATAACTTGAGTTGTAGATGTCATATTGACCTGAAACTGGTACCATTGGAAAGCTAACAGACAGAGCTTCAATTGATATGAAGACCGGTTCACCATATTTTATGTGGAAGATGGTCTTATTTGCTGTGCAAGTTAGCTGACGGTTCCAGACACCTTCTGCCACTTAAATGGGCCTAACTTCCTCATGACAAGTCCAAATGGGCCCAAACCAAAGCCCAATTGAAGCTAAGGCCCATGGGAACAAGTGTGCCCTAAGGGCAATTTAGGTGTGCATGTAAAATTGGAGGTCTATATCAGAAGAAGGAGGCAGCCGAAATTCATAACCACCTCATTAGATATTTTAGACAGATTTTTGAGCTTTCCTTAGTTCTTAAGTTTTCTTTTAGATATTTTGTAAGAACTTCAGCTCCTCTTGTTCATGGAGGGCTAATCCAACATATCAATCCAGGTTTTGCTATTCTGATTATTGGTTTTGAGATTATGAGTTGTTGTTCTTCATTTTAGTTGTTAATCAAAGTTCTTTCAATCCTTTGAAATATTCTGTTTGAATTGCTTAATTCGAATTTGGATCTTCATGTGTGATTGCTTAATTGCATGTGATAAAAGAGGATTGTATGGTTGATTAATGTTTCTGAGCTTTTGGATGGATTAATCACCTTGGCTGGATCATGGACTTAGGTAAAACTAGACTTGAATGTTTGCTTAATTCATTTGGTCTTAGTTGAATCCGAATTCTGGTTGCTTAACCAGTGGAATCCATAGAACATTGAGAGGCTTCTTGACATGTTTTAAAGGCCAAGAACATGGTTAATAATTGAATGGATCATTAGACATCAAGGATGAACTAAAATCAGAACTAGTTAAGGCTTGGATTGGTTGTTTTCTCTTAGGTTACCACTGATAATTAATTTTCGTTAATCACTTAAACCAAACTCAACCCCCTCTGTTTACATGCTTTTCAATATGATTCACTAATTAGAACAATCCTTAGGTTCGACTTAGGGCTATCCTATGCTGCAAAAAGCTAGGTAACCGACCTAAAACATTAAGTGATTTGAGGAGCCTCGGCACTCATCATTGGGCCATGCGTAGAGCGTAAAAAATCCTTTTAAGTGACACAAGCAAGACACGGCCGTGTGCGACCGTGTTAGTGACATGACATGCATGGATACTTACCTAGGTATGGACATGGCCGTGTCTTCAGGTGGGTCACTTTTGGTCAATCGACACGGGAATAGACACGGCCATGTCACTTGTCGTGTTCTTTCTGGACTCTCTGTGTCATCCACACGCTCGCTGCCACGGTCGTGTGTGCTCGTGTTTTCCTCCTTGACTTTCTGGACTCCTGCTTGTTGATGCGATTTCCCTAGTGAATATAGGTCAACTCAGCATAACACCACGAATCCAAGGATCCCAAGAAATAGGCCAGTGAATCAAACAAAACAAGATGAATGGAAATGAAGTGAAGACCCTTAAACTTAGAATGAGCAACTCAACAATGCAGCCAAACCTCTCAAGCACAAAGAATCATGAACCAACGTGGAAAGGATGAAGCATTGATTGAATCGCCAAACTTCAGGGAAAAAAGAGATTGGGAGTGATAAGATTCTAGCACCAAGCAAGTTGTACCCTTGCTGGTCCATAGCTCTTAAAAGAGAGAAAATAGAAGAAACCTCTCAACAAGTTCTTTGATTAATTTCTGAATAATGTTGATGACAAAGGCGATCATCACCTTAAAGTGTTTGTGGGACGATTTTAGGAGCTGAGTGGGTAACCGAAACCAAACTGACCCAAAGAACCTAAAACCCAACTAAGCAAGCCCTAAGTGGCTTAAGTAATGACCAGCCCTAATAGAAGTTCAAAATGGGTCATTACTACAAACTTAACCCAAAACAAAGTCTCAAGAAATAAATTAGAAAATAAAGACCCTAAATACATAACCATTCAGCCCAACAATGATATCAAAATACAAAGACTATTGACCAAATAACTATGAGCTAAACCCTAGCCTCGGCCTCCTTGATGTTGCTACCTTGGATCGCATCATCCCCTCCCTAATCAAAAAGATTTGCCATCAAATCTTTAACCTACATCAACAAGAAAAGGGTAATGAGTGTAAAACCCAATTAATATCAAGCCACAACAAGGTTTAAGATTGTAGAGGAAGATATGCTTAGTGCAACCACTAAGACTTGTGTTACATTGACCAGGTTCATCTTGAACATTCAAGTTCCTTCTCCCTTATTTGTAACAACAAAGTAAAAGGAGATACCCGGGTCAATGACCACCCTCTCAAATTCCTTACAAGAAACCGCAAAGCTGAAATTTTTTTGAGGAACACAAAAGTATAAAAATGCATAAAGGCATAAAAGAAATACTGAAGCAAGCACTGTAAGATTAGAATAAACTAAACTCAGCTTTTGATTTAAAAATACCAAGAAGCAGGCCTTCAAAAAGTATCCAATGGAAATGTGCAACAAAAGATTCACCACTTTAGATAGGGTATGAGGGATATGACAAACCTTGCAAAATAATTATAAATCTAAAAGAAAGCAAATAATTATGTCCAACAAATCTAAGCCTATAACAACCATGTGCAAGTTAATCCTTACAAAATACATTGGTGTCATAAAAAGTGTTATTTATGCAAGAATTAAGAGAAATGTGAGATCTATACATGGAGTTATAGAATAACTGGTCATCGAGCTTTCTAAACAAAGAGTAATTTGGCATATGGTGGGGTTGTGCAGCCCATGTAACACTCACGCTCTTCCTACCGATATCATAAAAGTCACTAGCACACAAGGTTCTAACATGATCTAGACCTAGTGCCCTAGCAAGTGAATAAGTAAGAAGCATGAAATCTCCTAATCCATCAACATTAGTTCCTAAATCTCCACATGCATACACCATTACAACAAGAGTAGGATCATGATTAAACAATTTTTCAGCAAGTGCACAATTAACATAAGTTGATGACAAAGTAGGAAAATGTGTAAAGTTAACCATAGAAGCCTTGGGAAAGTCACTCTTCAATATGAGTAGCATTCCATCTTGTGTTGTTCTTTGAGAAACTTCTTCAAGATTCTACACATGGGACAAACACACACTAGAACATGAAAGATTGAAGGGATTAGTCTCAACATAAGTCTTTTTGCACGAGGATGTTAGAGTAGGCTTATGAGAAAGCAAAACTTTCTTGGACTCTTTTTTCCCAAGCTCATAATCTTTCATTTTTCCTCTCTTCTTTCCACTCAATCTGCTCTCGGTTTCTCTCTCTTTTTCTTGCCTCTTGAAGGTCTTGGCCTCCACTCTCTTTTGCTCTCTCTCAAGCTCACAATCTTTTTTATCCGTATTTGATCTTCTAGAATTTGCTTTGGAGACAAAAGGATCAAGGTAATTAGCCTCTTGTTGAAAACAAATGAGTGTAATTTTATGTACCCACTGTGATTGACTTTGTAGTCAAATGGTCAAGTCCTACCAAGGAGTATGTGGCTAGCCTGCATGGGAATAATATCACAAAGCACCTCATCTTCATACTTGCCAATGGAGAAAGAGATTAGGACTTTTTTGCTCACTGTTACCTCCCTACTATTGTTGAGCGATTGGAGAATGTAGGGATTGAAGTGTTTATGTATAGGCAAGTTACATTAGCACAACTTCCCCTATCTACTATCACACTACAAACCAATGAACACATTTAAATATTTAACTTGCTAGTATATTGGGCTTGAAACATGGGCATATGCAGCGCATTATCTTAAAGTTACAGATAGGCTCTTGGTTGGAATTATAAGCAATCAAAATTCCTTAAGTTTGTCAAATTTTGAACTT